>VZRO01001060.1:504652-520586 GCA_013397915.1 Daphoenositta chrysoptera
TTTTTTTTTTTTTTTTTTTTTTTTCCTTAGTGCTGTAGTAGTCTCTCTGCATGCAATTGTGGCTTTGCAGTGCATGTGTTTAACTAAGGGTTTGGGCACTGGAATTCAAAATTACAGCTCTTAAGTTGTATTTCTTTTCATCTTGCAAAGCAAATCACAGTATTCTTACAGGGAGGAGTGCCTTTTAATTCTGACATATCTTAAACACTCTCACAACCTCCTCCCTGGTTATCTCTAAGTCTGCCTTTAACAAAATTATTTGTTAAGTATTCACACATATGAACGGTCTTTATCGAACCTAAGTATTTGGTGGTCTTGCTCTCTGGCATTAGCTCACCTCTGGGAGCACAGGTTCCTTGGCTTAAAGTGAATAAACAAAGTTAGATTTGCTACTCATAACAATAGGAAATACCCCTAGTTTTGCCTCAAGTAAAAGGGGCAATGAGTGCTGTTTACATATTCTGCATCACAGCGGTTGCCTTTAAGATCACTTTTGTTACTTTGTCTTTTTATCCTATTAGTAATGCAATTAAGTCTCTTGAAGAAATAACAGAGTTTCATCTGGTTCAGGGAGGGAATCTCCTTCCCCTGATGATAATGGTCAGCAGCATTTACTTTCTTTTCCATTTGAAAGCATCCCTATTGGAAACAGTCTGGAAAGACCTCTATGCAAATCACCTGTTTAAAGATCTCTTGGCTCAGGCAAACAAACTCTAGGAAGCTGCAAATCAAACATCAAGGCCCAGATCTCTGTTGCAACATGAATATTACTAAGTTTTTAAGTTAGTTTTGTGGAACCTGAGACTAAAGAGAACAGGTATTTCTGCAGCAGATAGCATCACTGAGCTATTCAAAGGGGAAACTGAGAGCTGTGGAGATATGGCTGTTGTGGAGGTAGATAAGGACAGTGTGAGGACATACCTGAGACTTGGCTTGAATGAGGAAAATACAGCAGTGGAAGTTGCTAGGTGATGGTGGCTTTTAATCCACTTGGAAAGATAGGCCAGGCTATCCTGAGATGTTACCTGTTCTGTGGCTAGGGTGAAAATATGTGAAACAGTACCTGAAATCCTTGGACATGCTTTAACAAATGCAGTGCAGTTCAACTATAACAATACTGAGCTTAATTGTCATTTTATTCGAGCAGGATTCACAGTTAAATTCTATCTACAGCTGCTGCAGAAGCTGTTAAGAGAATAAAGGCAGCACTTTTTAAGGTAACATGATCTTTAATGCTGCAGCCTTCTTTCTCAAGGTTTGATTTTGCTTTCCCTAATGCTGAATGCCAAGTGCATTCTTTGGGTGTTAAAGACCCTTTCTGACGAGCTGTGATGAACAGCAAGATCTCTGGTTCCTTAGTGCTCTCCTTGCACTGTCTGGTTGGTTTGAGCAGTGGAAATGAAGGATTAGGGTAGGAATGTAGGCTTGTGCTTCATCTCACACTTTCAGTCACTCTGGCTAAGATTCACAGGTACAAGGCAGGTCTGGGCACATGGTCAAGGAGCTGATCTTTGCTTGGGAACTCTTTGAGCGAGGAGCTGAATGTAAACTTCTGCATCCTGTGAGCATCAGTGTTGCATTCTTGCAGCTGTAACACAGGGATTATTTTCAGGGAAACCAGAATAAGTAATTCATGCAGTAATCTTTGAAGATTTAAGTTTTAGCTGTGATACAAACAAATTATTCATTTCCTTATGCCTGGATTATAACAATAAGAATGTAATGATGATATTAAGGCAGCTTCAGCTAGGCTACAGGTCTTCTCCCCCAAGAGATCTCCATTTTCGGCAGCTCGCTCTTTCCTCTGTGATTAAACTCTACTTCAAGTGAAACTACAATGCTGGCAAACACTGGAGATCTGTGGAAGTTGGGCTCCCTGCTCCTTAGTGTTATTGCAGAAAACCAACCTCTGGAACATGAGCTCACCACACGAAATTTCTCAGTTTTTCTTTTGTCTTTTCCAGACGGCTGAGTAATTGCCCGCACTCTTAGGTATGGAGCCTTGTGAATGATTGTCTTGTTACTTGCCTGACAGATGCTAAACCTGCTATAAATTAAGTTGTCTACTTGTTTTACCAGGCGAGTGGGGCTGCATTAGTCAATATTTGAACTAACTGAGAAATAGGGGGAATGATGGGGAATGTTCATTGGAACGCGATCCAAAAACCTTGTCCTGCAAGTCTTCAGGGACCTGCTTGGTTTTGGTTGGGTTTTATTTGCCTCTGATGATTTTGAGTGAAAGTAGATGCAGTTCAAGTGATAAAATCATCCCAGATTTCCCTCTATCATTGCTTACTCGATGGGAAGCCAAGGAATCATCATGAAGGAGCTGCCTTTTTGCAGGTTCCAGCTCTGCTCTTTGCTGATTCAAGGCAGGCTGTAGTGCAGAGCTGCTGGCTAAGTTTGGGGACACTGGGTCAATGTACTGTTGTTCCCAGTTAGCATGGCCACCTCTGGCAGGTGTTTTCTTGCATGCATGAACCTGCCTCTTTGGCTCTGATAAAATCATTGAACAGCCATGGGAGTTCCTAATCAGAGCAGAGGCTGGATGCATCTGAACTGATGGTTTTTGACTTGCTCTTTGAAGTCTTCAAGTTACAGGACTAAAACCACTGACTAAACACTGTGAAACTTTCTTTTACATTAATATCATGGAGTTGAGGACTTAATATATTTGAATCACAACTCTAATGTCCTGTTTGTCTACCAAACAGTTGCATTCTGCAGAAGGCATTGGTTAGACTTCATCAGGAAACTATTTTTGTACATTGGCTGTTTCCTCGACTATGTTGTTTTTTACCAAGCTCATCATTATCCTTTCCACAACAGAACCTTCTGGAAAGGAGCAAAAGCTTCAGGGGGAAGAAGGGAGGGTGAGCTTTTGTCATTTTAAATTTCTCACAGATAGCTCAGGGTAGCAAAACAATGAATGTTTCATTATTACCACAATAGATTAAAACATCTGCAATAAATAATGCTGATGGCTATTTGTGATGGCATGAAGTATTGTTTTTGTTCTCTTTTATAAAATTACAGCTCATTAACTGTCATAAAGCAAAGATACCATAAATAAAACAACTAGTAGTGTTTCATTTCCCAGAAATGTGAAAGCCTGCTGTTTGAGAACTTTGAAAAGTTTGTTTTCACAGCTGGAACAGTCAAGTATTGGAATATATTGGGGTCTGTCATTTTTCTGGCCACAGAAATTGTGAAAATTTGGACAGTTTTGTTTGTCCTCTTCACAGAATTAATACTGCTCTTGTTTTCCATCTAACCATGAAGTGTTTTTTTTTTTTTTTTATTTAGGGTGCAGGGCACCTGTATTGACCAGGAGGTCTGCATGTGTATGTCTACATATATATATTTAAATACAGAAGAAATTACAGAGGAGTTGTTATTTCCAAAAAGTAATCAGAAAACTTCAGCATTTCACTAGGCTACAAACCATGGAGTAGTTGCCCAGATATCCCCACACTGAACCCCATAACTCGTATTTATAGTGGTGTTTTAGGAAAAGGCCTAATCTTAAATGCTAGTTGTTTATAATAATCCAATTGGTCCTTCATCAGAGATCACCTCATCACACCTGAGATCACAGCAGATTTATGTGCTCTCAGTTTTCAAGCTGTGAGAATAGACTTGCAGAGGCTCACTTACCTCACAGGTGTGCAATGATACAACTTTCAGATTTGTTTCCAATTTATTTGCCATAGGCAGGCTTCTAGAGTCTGTTTGAAAAGTGGAATGATTAGAAACATACCTCATTGTCTCAAGTTCTGAATGACAGTTCAGATTTCCAGACCCAGATTTTCTCCTGTTCAGCCTGGGATTTCTGACAGATATAATCATGTGGTAGTCACTAGGAATTTTTTTGTCACTGGCCAGGACATGAGCCACGTTCATGCTGGAGCTGTGGACTGCACACATGCTGTGTCTTGTTATGGGACACTTCAGCCCACAGCTGTGCTCTGCACAGTAGAAAATCCTCCTCTGGATTTAACATTTCTCCACATTAGGGCTAAATTTGTATTTTGGCTATGGCAGTCTGTATTTTGAAACACTCTTTGTTCCTGAGGCAAATTAGGATTAGATTAAAAAAACTTGTCTGGCGGTCTGAGACAAAGTGCTCAGTTGCCTGCACAGTGCAATCCTCCTGTCCAAGGTCCAGAAGACATCAGGTGACAACCAGGGCCTATGTTGGGTTTTTAATTTTGGAATTTTTGGGGGGTAGGGGAAGGTGGGAGAGAGGAGGAGATGTTTTTTAGTTTATTTTTTTATTGATTTATTCATTTTATGCATGAAAGTATATTCTTCTGCTGCCAGAAGCAGTTGCACTATAGAATTCCCTTCCAAAGGAGAATTTGGAGCCTTGAAACTAGTAGAAGCCCAAACAAGTTTTGAAAAAAAAATCTTTAGGACTGCACAGAAGGAGGGAAAGAAACAATGCGCTGAGAATATTTAATAAAATATTACTCTGGCTAAGTAAGTACCTCTAGTGCTTATCACCATGTATGGATACTGAGAATTCAGGGGAAGTTCCAGTTCTGTACAGAAGTGCAGAAAGTTTCTTGGACACTTTTCTGAAAGGGGGTACTTGACTGTTTGATCTGATTTACTGGTCAATCCTTATTTTACTATTTCCTCATCTTTTTTTGAGACCATGCCAACATAGAAAGATTTTCTAAAATTAATTTGGAGTTAAATCCATCTTACGGCTAGGGTGCTCATATGGGATAGGGAAACTATAGGTTTTTTCTTGATAAATAATAAGCCCAAAGTGCCCTAAAGAACGAGAAAGCCCAATTGATAGATGTAGGTTGTCTGTACTTGTTTCTGCTAATAATGGTGATAATCCCTAGAAATTACACCTCGGGATGTGCTGCAAGAATATTGATCCCTTTTTCCTTCCTCTGGGGCGCTGCTTTGATTTTTGGAAGTGTGCGAGAACTCCTCTTGTGCTCTTTTAAAGGTGAGGTAAAATTCCAGCTTCTGCCGTCCAAGCAGAACTGAGCACACACTATTGGTGACTTCAGGCTTGGTAGGGTTTTCTTCTGATTTTTTTTGGATGAATTAGTAGTATTGCCTATCCTTTCTATGCCTTTTGTTTAAAGTGCATTCGTGGATGAGGAGTTCAATGCAGCTTTCAGAAAGAAAATATTATAGTGTGCTTTGAAGTAGGTGATTTGACTAAATATTTCACCTTTAAATTTTAGGGGGTAAAGGCTGGACTAACAGATGATGGTCTGTATTTTCAGCAACACACAGCTGTTTCCAAAAAATGCAGTCACTTATATGAAGAGATGTATGTGGGGAATCACAAAGGAGAGTGTAATTTTTAGAGGGTTTGTGTGTAGGGATTTTTATCCTCCTTGTTCCTTTGCAATAGTTGACTCCTTTCAGACTTGGGCACAAATTCCAACTGTTCTGACCATGTCCACCAGCTGTCGATACACACAAAGAGACAGTAAAAGCACAATACACAGAAAAAAATAAATCTGTGTGTTGGAAATATAAGCTTCTCCAAGTGAATGTTTATGCGTCAGTGCTGTGCAGCACAGCTTTAGGCAGCAGTCGTGGCTAGAGCCATGGAAGGAGCCTAATCCCACTGGAACTGGTCTGAGCAGGGACTTCTCAGCTACTTCTACATCCCCAGTGATTCAGCTGCTCAGCACTAGCCAAGACATTTCTGCACACAGATCAATAAGATATGGTGCAGTGCAGATGTTCTTTGCTGTATGAAACTTGGCAAGACTGTGTAGAGTAGATTTTAGTGGTCTGAAATGTCTGAACAAAAAGATCATCTCTTGCTTCAGCAGCACCACAGCCTTGTTAAAGAGTTTCCGAGTTTACAGATTATAAATCTGTATCCAGTTTCTTCCATAATTCAGCACTGGAGCTGTGATCATTACAATTGCTGATTATCACTGATGAACAACTTCATATTGCATTGAACTATTCACCAATTTGTAAACCTGAACAGTCCTTTGCATTTCATTCCAGAAAGGCTGTGAAATATGGAAGGAAAGTTCCTCTAAGTAATTTATCCTTAAATAGCTTGTCACTGCAGGGCAGAACATGTGAATCCAAGGAGAATTTTTGTGTGTCTGTGCTAGTGTGATAAACAACAATCCCAGTGGACCATAACTTAATTTACACCCTGGAATGTGCTAGACAACCTGCCCAAATCTGGGAGATCCTGGCACTGAGCCTTCTACCCGTGCCTTGTCTCAACTATTCTGGAGGGTTTTTTTTATCTTCTTCTATCATGGCAAGATAGGAAGGGAGTAATCTCCAAGGGAACACTTGTTCCTACCCAAGCAGTCTGAGTGACATCTGTGAGCGTGACATGCAGACACAGCAGTTCCTGTTTGCTGCAGAATCTGAGTGCTCACAACTAATTGCAGCTGAGGTTGACTGAGGACATTCAAAAGAGAGAGAGTATTTTGCATCATAAGGCTGATTTGTCTTTTATTCATGTGGCATCTCTCAAAAACATTCTGTGTGACACTTGGAAGAAACCTGCAGGGAACCCATGTGGGATGCAAGAATGTGTTTTCATATATATATAAAATAAAATTATAATTCAGCATAGCAAGGATAGGGTGCCTAAAGGCATGGGGCTTAGAAAATATAAATGGCCATTCCTGAGGCTCTAGCTTATACCTTAATAATCCTGGGATGCCTTTAGAGCTAAGGTTAACAGAATAACTGTGCATCCTTGGGGTTTCTTGGGTGGGGAGTACCAAGTGCCTAGTGATGATCACGTGTCTGTAATGATTTGCAAATCAGCTCTTTATGATGTGTACAGGATAATACTGATGGTAATGCTTCTAATTACTATCTACTGAAAAACGCAGAGTAACAAACAAAGTGATCTGAAATGCCAGGAGGAAAGAATTTTCTCAGTGGCCTACAGGTGGCAGACCAATATAACAGATGAGTGATATGCTTTTGAAGCCTGTTTCTCTGATTATTAGAAACATAGTACACCCTGTTTCTACAGGTTTTCATGGAGAAAAAAGTTTTAATTGGGTCGCTATAAAATGCAACCACTTTTGCTCTTGCACGACTACAGAATAAGTTCAAGATCTTTCGTTTTGTGCCGTGAAATATGTTCAAAATTCAGTCCAAAAGCTCTTAACTGGAAGTGTTTTAAGTATTATTGGACTTACCTAAAGATTTTGATAATTGAGTCTAAATTCTCAAAGGTGAATGTGTACAGGAGGACACTTAGGTTTGCTTGTATGTAGTCCATGTCTTCAAATTACTCCACTTTCTTAAGAATGTTGCAATTGTTTTTGCTGACATCTTATGCATTTTCATATAAATCCAGAGTAGCTTTTTTCCTGTAGAAGACACCAACTGATAAAACTTTTGACTTTTGTGGATCATATAATAAAAAACAAAAATTCCTTTCAGAAACTTTTGGTCTGGAAGGGAGGAAGAATCATAGACACAGTAAAGCTTTTGTTTTCTCTTCCTCTTGAGAACTGAGTTTTAGTGGATGATTTGATACTCTTCTGCATCTTTAGCTCATAAAAGCATTAATTCCAGAAGGAGAAACAAAATAGTAGCAAGCCTTTTTCTTCACTTAGAGAAAAAGAAGTTGTTGGGAAGGTAAAAAATAAGAAAATACGACTTTTACCAGTCTCCTTGTTCAATGAATATCTAATAGAAAAGACATCTTAAACGCTGTGCTCTTTCAAATGTTTTGTATTTGTTACATAAAACATTATTAAAAAGGAGTTGGGAAAAAAAAAAGCTGTTGCAGGTCATACCCTTTCCATATTGTTTGTAAAATGCCTAATGGTTAGAAAATCAAACTTGCTGTACTTCACTGTTTTTGTCTTCTTTTTTTTATGACTGTAGATTGAAATAGGCATATTTAAAATATTGTGAAGTATGGAAGTGATTACAACCTGCCGCTTAAGGCACGACTCAGGAAATTGAAGAACAGGGGCTTAAAAGTAGCCCCCAAACAATGGGCTTAACAGACTTTCTCACAAAACGCTTCGACAACTTTTTTTTAGACCAGAAAATACTCAGTTTCAACCGAGGGACTGGAAAATATTTTGCTATATTCTCGAACTGTTTTCTATTATGGAAATCAAACGAGCTTTCATGACGGATTACTCTTCAGGCAAGGAGAAAGGAATGCTGGTGGAGGCCGCACGCAGGTCTGTGCTCTGCCCTACTGCTGCAGCTAAGCCTGTCTGAACTGTCTTCTAATCCAAAAGTGTTATTCTGGCTGTTAAAAACATAGTGAAGCAAAAACTCCTAAATCTCATTCATTTGTGCAATATATATTTAACACAGAAAGCAGCAGGAGAATTGTATGTGGTCTTTCTGAGGTGCCCTTGTGTTGTGAAACCATGACAGAGTGGAGTCGTGGTCTGCCCTGGCATTCTCTGCATTATCTGTCGTGCATATGTTGGAGTGGGCAAAGAATAAATTTCCCTGTATATTAACTTCAAATGTGATGGGAAAGTGTCTGGTTGCATAGTATCTGCTACAAAGATGAAATGTGGCAGTGGCTGCAAAGGTGGCAGATGATGGCTTAAGATGGCTTAATTTTGCCATCTATGAATGTAAGAGCCTTGCTATCTCTGTTAAAATATAGATATTATTTGAGGAAAACTGTTTTGAAAATCTGCCTGTTGGAAATCCACATAATAATGCTGAGGGGATGTATGAGAACAATGATGCTGCATCTCTAATATCAGGGTGACATGTGCCTGGCTGCTGGCTAGGTTGCTTTTTGTTGGTTTCTTTTCTTTTTTTTCCCCTCCTTTTACAAACTGGAAATTATATGCAATTGGAAGAAAAGGGGGAGAGATAAGCTTGCTTTGAAAATGGCTTCTGTCATGACACTAAGCTTTGCTGTCTCCTGAGGTTTCTCAAACACCAAAGCAGCAAATGAGACTAAGTAATTAAATGCGAAATCTGATGAAATAAGTTCTGTGAGTCTTTGCTGGCTCATGGGAAGGGGCTTCTGAATCAATGCTAAGGTGATGAACTGGCATCATTCAAAGTGAACAGCATACTGAAACACTTTGTTTTAATGAGTCTGCAGCCTGTGACTTCCAGCCTCAGAACTGAGAATTCAGGTGGCTAAAATGGGACTTGCATTTTCTAAAAGTGTGAGAAGAGACAGAGGTTCTGACCCATTTTCTTTCTTCTTTAGACTGCAGAAGCTCTGCTTTGTGAGCCCTATGCCAGCATAGAGTATCCTTATAGCAACAACTGTATAGGCAGAGTTGCTTTGAAAGGTAATCCTTACAAAGTGCTTTCTGTATAATGTGACCTAGCAGTTACGAAACAGGAGGTTAGGGAAGATTATAGGAACAGCTGTCTGCTTTGTGCCACTCCCACGCATTCCCCGAGCCAAACTTGGAGGACCTGACAAAGTGAGGCAGATTGCAGCCAAAATCTTTTCTTTGTAAGGCTCCATGTATACATAAAGAAGTCAAAATAGATTCAGCAGTAGTGAATCATACTTCTTTATAGTTTACTCTGACTAGATTACCATTACTCCAATATCCTTGGTTTGCAAGCAAAAATATGTGCTGCTGCCTTTTTCAAGCTACTCTGGGGAGACATTTCCTCAGGCATCTATCCAGGGAGAAAGAGAAATTGAACCAGCATCAGTTCTGTTATTTCTCTCTAAAAAAAATTCATTTATTTAGAGTGCAGGGAAAGTGTAAAGCAGTTTCTTTCTCTTCTTTTTGTGTCTTTGATTTTATTTCTGTTTTATAAGAGTGTGTATGAGCTCTGAGCCTTCAGTTTACTACGTGCATATGGACAGCTGCACCTGCACAGAGCCACGCTGGCTTCAGTGAGGCACCATGTGGGCACAGCAATCTGCCCACCCATAAGTTGTAGATCTCAGAACGAGGAATTTAACTGGTTGATGGAGTGTTCTTGAAGGAGTAAGGTATTGGAAAGTGCCTGCAGGGTGTCAGCAGGTGCCATCTGTATTTTCCCACACAATCTTACCAAGGCACAGCATTCCTGACCTGTAACCACCCTCCTTGTGCATATGGTGTGCAAGCTGATGACCATCCACGAGTGTGCTGCTTGCATAGTTTGTAGCTGGTGTTATGCTGCTAAAAGGCAAATGAATGGAAGGCAATTTCCAAATCTCATTCTGTTCAAAATTAAATACATCGATATCTGTTAGTATTTTCTTAGTTGTGTTTTTTGTTATTCTTACTGAAGTTCAGCTTTTGCCTTGATGTGTGGTTTGGGGGACAAGTTGTTATTTACAGCAGGATGAGAACTGGAGATACTGAGCCATAAAGGCAAAGAATTACTGCTAATGCACCTTGCAAGAAAACACAAGAAACTGCATTCGCCTTTTCTAACTGGGCTGTGCAGACTCATCTGTGTTTTATCCATCTTAGATAAGAGTCACAAGTCTGGCTTGCTTGGGTACCACCACCAAAGGAGGCTGTACCCAAACAGAAGCTGTTTCTGCCTTCAGTCAGGCCTCACACATGCAGAAGAGCAGTCCTGCCTTCTACCCCCCCTCTCTCCTCCCAAGTATCAAACTTGCATCAACAACTTTGCAATATTCTTTATTGTGTACAGCTTACCATCATTCTCCCTTCAGGCTATGATCACTATTTCTTGACTACAAGTCAGCTAGTTCTACTTCAAAATAATTGTTTTTGGTTTTGTTTTCTTTGTTATTGAGGTATTAAAACAATGATGTGTAAAATGGAGCATGGGGCCAAAGCAATTGTTGAAAGTTTTTCATGTACCTGAGACCCACTATGTTTTTAAGTTTGTCTCGGACTTGTCTCAGATTTGTTTCATTATTTAATCAGGATTGAAAACTGCTCTCTGTTAATAATCAAGGGTATAAAAGAGGGCTGTATCAAGTTTCTGTGTTTTGAGAAGACTGCAAATCATTTTCAGGAGGTGGGTGATTAAATACCCACCTTTGTGGTATTTTGTGTCTTTCTCAACTGAAATTTCAGAAGGGTCTGTTTATCTGAAGATGTGAAGGAGATAAAAGTATCAGTAGTCTGTACTACATAGACTTTGGGTTTGCAGAGGCAGACTTCTTGTGATGAAAGAGTTAACAACTGTGCAGAAGCCCGTGTTAGATTTTTTTTAGTCAAGCAGCCCTGAGATTGACCAAAATGCTTTCAAACACTAACAGATCAAGTTTTATTACAACATAAACTAGACCATTTAACCGTTTAAATAACTCAAAAAAACTGGAATGTCCTTGGTGAGACATAACGAAAACAGCCAGGGTTCACCAGCAGTGTGGTGTCCGTGCAGAATGTGCCTGCCCTTGGCTCTGCTGGGAGCTGGCCGTGCTCCCCTCCCTGGTCCAGCAGGAGGCTGGACACACGGCCCACATCCCTCAGCAGTTGTCCTGATGCTTCCTGGAGCAGCCAACTGCAAGCTGTGTTCTTTATTTTGGTCTTGAATAGTCACTTGTTATAACCTTTGGGTACTAAGTTCTACTGCATTCTCCTCACAGAGAAATTCAGAGAAGCGCTGATAACTCTCTGGTACTGTAATTTTGAAGAACAGGATGTGCATGACTATAGTTGAGCAATTCCTTTGATGCTTCCCAATTATCCTGTAATATGCCTGTGATTTAATTTCCATTAAATGTCACTAGCAGATTAATCTCTCTTAAAATGCTGAACAGGCAAACAAATTACTGCCTTATTATCAAGTAATTTTAGCGTGGGTTGAGCAGAACCTAAAGCAAGTTGATCTTGTTCTAAATCAAGGATGCAACCTGATAGGCAGGTTTATATGTAAGGGGCTGAGAACTTAAATATTTGTCTTCTTTTTGCAATTGTGCATTGTTCCTTGTCTGAATAAATAATTATCCTCTGTATCTGATAGGAGAATAGAAGATCACACATTGTGTGAAGGATTACCATAATGTATGCAGTAGGCATTTCTTTTTTAAACAGGCTTTTTTGGAGTCCTGTTTGACTTTTAGTTTTTCTCCAAAGCTGATTTGGATAAGCTCAATTACACCCAGCTTGGATGGCTGTGGATTTTTAACATGTGATCCTGAATGTCTCAATCACTCTAGAATATCCTGGTTCTATTTTTTCCATAGATTTATATTCAGTGGTGTTTGCATTTTTTCATTCCTGCTGTTCTTTTTAGTCAAAATGCTGAAGACTTTGTTAGAACAGTGGAATATAAGAGAAAATACTGATAAATCGTCTTGATATGTATTTTCCAAAGTGCAAGAGTGCACTCCAACAAAACCAATTGTGGCATCTTGAAGTAGCACAACTTTTATGTAACAACTGCCATAAAAGGGTGTTTTTCGTGGGCATCTGTACAACAAGCTGGAGTATGCACAGTAATTTTCTTGTTTCTGTTTGGCTCTTGCTGGTTTCCATTGAGAGTTCTCTTATAGCTCTCAATTCAATTCTACTTGAACTTTGTACGATATTTCAAGGAAAATGAAGCAGTTATGATCTTTGCCCAAGTAAAATCCCTTCTTATTTTTTAAACCATACTTCTATGGTTTAAAATGTTGTGTTATAGCCAGACAATATTACAAATTCTGTAATATTCAACTTTTTACTTGATACTACTCTTTTCAAGAGCATTGTGCTTATCAAAGGGATGTTACTAGAGTGATAAGCATAATAGCAGATGTAATGTTTCCTTTGTTTAAAATCAGTGCCCTGGGAAAGAGTAGAAACTGTGATATGAAAAACTGCTGAACTCCATACCTCAGAAGGAACCAAGGCCTCTTTTATCATAGGGTCAGATCACATTCAGCAGTGGCAGACTTTGATACTGAAACCACTGGAGTCTTGTTCACAGTCACCTTGCTGCACTTCGGTTAATAACATTTATACTCTAATTTCTGTACCAGATGGTGGTAGTCTATATACACATGGTGGAAGAGAGGGCAAAATGCAGTCTTGTACTGCCATCAGTCCTCACAAAAATAACTCCAACAGCAGAGATAGACTGGGATTTGGGAACCTGTCTTAGAAATCCCCATCAGTCCATGGTGACGGCTGATGTACAAAATGAAAAATAAGGATTTTAAGGAACGGCTCTGATGGTCTTCCATGTGGTGCTGGTAATGGGGATTTTTGCATGGCAGGACAGTAAATCATGTCGTGTGGGATTGCATGTTACATTGCTGCCTTTCCATTCAAATATTGTGTAATAAGGAAGATACTTCTTATATCACAGAACAGGCTTTAATGTGCCTGAATTCCTTGTTCATAGCACGACAAATTATTTACAAAACTACTGTAGCACTGCTGCAATTTATGTAATTGTGGTAACTATGACCAGAGACCTGAGGAGCCGACTCCTCCTCGTCCATCACCCTTGGCTTTAATCACTGACTTCAGCCTTGCTTTTGTTTTTTGGCGGGGAGTTAGGAGTTTGGTATGTTCTTTATGGCCCACGTGGTGCAGGTCCCGCAGCTCACAACAGGAGGCCGGGCTGCTCGAGGTTCAGGAGGTCATTCCACTCGAGGAAGTGCTCGTGCTTAATGGCCACCAAGGGCAGGATTCATCTCTTCCAAAGCAGCTGGAGGGAAGCTCTCTGGGACACGATTAGGGCTGGTCCTCTCCTGATTACAGAGGGAACCCAGGAGCACCATCTTCATAAGCTTTTGCAAGGAGCTCTGATTCATGTCCACCAAAGAAGAAAAAAACACCTTTATTTTCAGCCTGAATCTCAAGTGAATTAGGCTTTTCTCATCCCATACAATGAGTGAAACACGGTTTTTACTCTACCTTGCCGGAGTTCTTCAGGGCTTTTTTTTTCTTAACTTTAACTGATTGTTTCCTGCACTTATACTTGAGAAGTGTTTGATAAAAGCCTCTGGATTCAATGACATTTACTGAACAACTCCATGCCTAATGCCTGTGTTTCTGCTTTATAGGAGATCTTGTTTGTGCCCATTATGACACTTCATTTTCTCTATGGAAAATAGGGACTCTTAACAACTGTAGAAAATAGGTTCTGCAGTGCATTTTATTGATGACTGCTTACTACAACTGAGTCTAGATGAGGGGAGAGTTTAAAACAAAACTGTGCTTTCTATTAGAAACTCATTTATGGTATTTTAAGTATGTTGGCTGTACTTACTAATTTCAAATAAAGCAGCCTGTTCCTGTATGTATCTTGTCATGTGTACAGTTACTTGCTCAAATAATCAATTTGTTCTCAAACGGGGAAGTTTTTCAATTTGAAGTTATTTGCAAGCAATATGTATGTAAGGGCTTCTCCTGGCAGGTTGTACACAAAGGGAAATTTCTGTATTAATTGTGTAAGTTTTGCTGCAAATTGTTTCTTCATTTAGTAGCTTATTTTCATAAAAATCTCTTAGAGGAACTAAGCAGGAAGTTAAAACAATGCTGGACTGTACTTAATGAAGCCAAGCTTTCAAGCTTAAAAAGCAGGCTTATAGCCAAGAAGAGGGAGCTGAAGACAGCTTCTGATATCCCCCTTAGAGATGATGAGATATCAGTTCATTAAAATGTCTTGCTTTGCAGGGCAGGATCAGGAAAGTTTCTTAGCTGCAGGATGATGCCAAATGACATGGAATATAGCTGCAGAAAGTGGTTTATAATTTGGCTTAAGAAAGTACAGGTAGCACAGAGCCCAACTGGTGACGTGATGTGAAAATATGTTTTAGATTAGGCATTATGCACAAAAATCTTCATTTCCTTCAGCCTGTGTGTGCAGTTGGTCAGAAGAGAAATCCTATTAACCTGTGGGGGAGTGTTCCCCATGTTAGAAATGGCTTATGAATGGAAAATGGGCTTTGGGACTATGACTGAGGGCAGAGCTGGGAAGAGACTCTTGGAGCACCCCAAGAATGCATTCCCTTTGAGAAATGAAACAGGATTTTGGGTGTCTGGCCATTTTGAGTACCAGGTGAACATGTTACTTGGCTGTGGCAGTACTCCAGGAGGAAATATCTGTAAGATGCAACTCTTCCCTCCATGTAATTAAGCAATTATCTATAGTTTGAGAGGAGATCACAGCTTTTCAACTTCCCCAGTAGCAGAGGAGCTGCCAAGATGAGGTGTCTGGTACAACCTAGAGCTGTACAGTACTGAGAGCACTCATCTCCTACAGACCTATTCCTGATTTTGTTTCCCTTTCTGTAGGTCCTGGTATGTATTTGCATGTGCAGCTTCTGATGTGTAGAAAAGCAGCAAAAATTAGTGATCATAGTAAACACCTTTGTCTTGCCTTTCTTCTGCTTTTTCTGTGCTACCTTCTCATGCTCTCCTCAAATTTTATGGGCACCAGTAATGAAACACCTAGAGACTGAATATTCTTGCTGCTTGCCAAATGCAGAAATGCTCCATCTTTATCTCTGCTGGTCTGCTGCTGGTCATCACCTTCTGGCTGTGATGAAGGACATTTTAAACTTGAGAAAATTATCCTGTTTAGGAACATTGGTATCGGTTTTATTTTTCTATATAGGAAATTGGAACATGAAAATATGTATAAGATAATTTTGAACATCTGTAGGAAAGTGTTACTCCATGATAAATGGTGTGCTAAAACTTAGTCAATATGTACCTGAATGTGGGTTTGTGCTAAAGGAGGCATACAAAAAAGTTATTCTAAAAAGCCAAGTTATTACTTGATTCTTATCAGATACAGGATTTGAAGGCAAAAGTGTATTTTTGACTGAAAAAAAATCTTCATTATGAAACTTTCCTGATTTTTTTTTGTTTTTGTTTTTGTTTTTAGGACCACTGCATATTTTAAAAACTCAAAAAACGAACTCTGATTATAATAAATAACAAATACCCCCCCCCCCCCCCAAATATGCAAGACTTAACCAGCATTAGAAATATTACAGTAAGTGTATCCAAAATCATTCATTTGTAAAGAACGTGAATAATGTTGCAGGAACAAACAGGTTATAAGAACAATTTTTTTTTTTTTT
>VZRO01001060.1:520616-575959 GCA_013397915.1 Daphoenositta chrysoptera
AAGTTCCAGAAGGTGCTCTGAGGAAAAATTAGTTTTAAATAACTTCACCCTTGGGGCTTAAAGGCAGCCCTAAATAATTGTGCACTGTTGTTTAGGTTATACTATCACTGGCTTTCGAAATACTTCCCAGAGTGCACATTTGTGGTTTGGTTTTCCCATGATACAGATGTTAGGTTCTCATGAAAACAATCAAATGAAATTATTTAAATCCTGATTTTTATTTTTTTTTAAAGATTACTTGATGGTTGAAGACTTATTCTAGTTATTACTTACATATTTAGTTTACATTAAATCAGTCTCCGTATGGGGTCAGGATATTAGGAAAATGAAAATGTTTTAGGCTTGCATGTTAATACTGTTTGGTTTTTTTTGGTTTTGTTTTGAAAGTACTTCAGCAGATAAAGATGGAATTTCTTGAATTCAATAGTGGAAGAAGAGTAGTGAATAGAATGCAATTTTCTTTAATTCATTTGTCTATTGGGAAGTAACCTCTGTGAATAAAAATTACTGCTGATCATAAAGTAATCCCATGTATACAAGCAGCTGTAAGACTTCTGATGTCTGTTTCTGGTTAACACACGGGCCTGCTACATAAGTCCTTCCAGGTTTGTTATTGATTGAGGGTTCTTTCTTTCTTGAAGGGAAATTCACTCATATAAAGTATTTTTAATCTTTTAGAACCTAATGGCCAAATATTGGTCCCAGTGCTAGTAAGCAGGGTTTAGACTGGAAGAAATGGTACTTATTTTACAAAGCAGAAGATTGAAGGAGGCACCAGGAAATCAGTAATATTAAGAACCATAAAAGATAATTAAAATACTTCAAGCCATTATGTATGGATGTTTTAAATACATTGTATGGTCTGTGCATTAGAAGTACTTTTTCCATGCTCTTCTCCACAGGCAAACATGCTGAAACATCCAGATACTCTGTTTACCTCAAACTTTAGACAGTTGTCCAGAAATTAAGGGGCTTAGGACAAATTCTGTGACTAACATCTGAATAATCAACAGTAGAGTTAACATCGTGCATTGAAAATAAACTTGACTGTAAACATGTTTACAAAAAGCTACTTTCAATAATGCATTTTAAATAAATATTAGTGCTAATGAGCTGTATGAAGTTAGAAATTCAAATGAAGCTGTGTGGTGCTTGTAAGGTGTGCAAAGCTACGAAGGCCAAGCCTAGGATCCAGTTTAACTTGTTTTCTGTCTGTGCCAAGACAGGAGTGTTGGGGAGTGACAATCCCAACAGCCAGTGTGGTGAACAGCTTCACATCTCCAATGCACGTGTTTATTCCTGATGCACGATGGTATTTCCCTTCTCTGTGTCAAGGAGGGGAAAGACTCCCCACCCTGTCAGTTCTGCAGTGAAGGACAGATTCTGGGAGCTGTTGCTCCAACGGAGCTCAGCCTGCACCAAAGTCCTGGCCAGAACAGGTCTGTGCTCCTCAGGAGCTGCTGCAGGGCTGGAAGGCACAGACCTCCACGTAGCTTCTCCTCTGAGGAGGCCAGGTGGTTGTTGTTAATGCCATTTACTTTTTCTTTGAAGACTAAGTCTAGGTTTTCGTGATGCTGTATTTTTTGGGGTGGCACGGATTGGTTGGGCCCCAGGAACAATCTGTACCAGCAAAAGCTGAAGGCTTCTGAGAAGAACTACAAAAAGTCCAAACGGAAAGGAGAAAAACAAAGTTAAACTAATACAAAATCAAGGCATCTTATACAGCTTTGCTGTTTGTCATGCTCACTGGCTCACCAAACTTGTTTTGCCTTCCCCTACCAGGATCCCAGGCCCCTCTCTCCCTCTGTGGTTTTCCATACAGCCTAGACTGATGTTGTTCCTGACAAAGCTTTGATATCCATTTTTAATAATGAAAACCTCACATTTTGTTTCACTCTGGTGAAATGATTGCTTTGTCCAATATTGGCATTTCCCACCACCCCCTCCCCTCAAAAAAAAGTTTTACTTTGCACTGATAAAGGAGCTGTGAAAAGTTTCTGTTCTAAAATATCCGGATTACAATAAATATAGAAAAAGTTTTTATTCACACAGCATAAAATAGAAACCCGAAAGTCTCTAGGCATGTATTATTGATGGCATTACTGTGTGTGAGCAGAATGTATAAGTAAATTTTATCAATGCTCCTTCAGTTCTTAAAAAAATTACTTAATCTGTGCCAGAAGTTGCCAAATTCATGTACAGTGTTTCTGACTGAATTCCTAGCAGTTAATCTGAGGGCAAGTAAGAATGAAAAGGTAGAGTATCAGTTTTTTTTTATTTACTGAAATAGAAGCAGTAGCTAAAGAACAGCTTTCCCACATGAAATAGTTTTAATTTTGAAATATTTAATTTTTCTATTATTATAAAGAAGTCAGGAGCACCCAAAGTGAAATATCTTACTTTTCAACTCTGTTCTTCCTTGTGATTTTTGTATTCATATAGCTGAGTCTTAAGTTCTTGTTTTCTTTATCTTGAGGGGGCCAATTCAAACAGGAATGTGTTGGTACTCTGTGTTCAGGGCAAATTGACCTACATGTGGCAAATGGCAGCATTGAGACACCTCTAATGCGATTTTGTTTTGTTTTTTCTTGCAGAAATCAGTTAGGTACCTCAGAGATCAAGGGGAGGTAGTTAAGCGTGCCCGCCGGAGTGCACAAGCTCTAACACGACGTTTTCACTCAGGGACAGATCATTTTTAGCTGAGAGGTCAGAGCCTTGTGTCAGGCTGAGTGCAGGCCTGCTGGTGCACGTCCGTGGTGGGAACACCAGCCTTTGTGCTTGGAGCAGCCTGGGAGTTGGTGTGTGCTTAGGCATTACTGCTCAGCTCACAAACAATAGCTGGTGGAGCCGTGGTAGCTCTTTGTTGTAGTACCTGTTTGTACCTAAGTGTGGTAATCACTCTTCATGCACGTACCTAAAACTCTCATCCAGGTTCTTACATGCAGCTCAGGCTAACACAGCACCTTTTCCTTCTTTTTTTTCCCCCAAGCTTTGACAAATGCTGTCTTTCTCTGTTCAGGTGTGCCAGGTTGACTGTAGTAAAGATTTGGACGCCCAATGGCAATATAAGCAGCAATAAATAGGAAAGGTTGAAGTGATGGCTTTGAAAATCATATTGCAGCTAAATATGAGATACGAGGGCTTATAGATAGGCTAGTTCACACATTGTGTCCTTAACCTCTCCATATTTCAATGTTATCCTTCTGTAGTCAGATGACTGATAGAAATGATTTTATGATGCACTGTGGGTTTGTGTTTAGTTTCCTTGTGATCCCCAATCCCTCAATCCTTTTCAGACTATGGCTGAAAAGTTGCTAGTTAGTCACTTGGTTCTGTTCCAACAGTAGCATCAAAATCAAGTGCCTTTGATGTCTGTAGGGGAGGAAACTGCTGTCAAGCCCAAAGGACATTATTTCTGTTTTTTCTGTTTTAGCATTTGTACTCCCCACACCCTGATTTACTTTTCTGAAATATGAAATATCTATGTTTTCATCATGGAAATGTCTATGTATAGAGGTTAAAGTAAACTAAATAATACTAAAAAAAAACTCCAACAAACCCAAACAGATGAGTGTTAGTAACCCATTAAAGCATTATATTGTTTCTAGTATTTGTATTGAAAAAAAAGTTTAAAAGGGACTATAAATGATTATATGACAGTAGTTTTTGGAAACACACTGTGTATCTGAAAGCTTAGTTATAAAAGGGGTAGCTATTTTTTAGAAAATAATAAAGATGTCATTGTTTTCTGGTAGAACAACCATAATGGCATAAAAATTAAACAAATCTTTGCAGCACTCTGAGAAAGTGTAACTAATTTACATCTTTGAATAAGTCTGACCTTCATCAATAAGCACGGGAATATTACAGGCTTTTGTCTTTTTGTGGTTTTCTTTTTCCTTCTTTTCTTAAAACTGCATGCTTTTTGGAATATCTTAAGACAATATATCAATACATTTTGCTGTCTTGATTCCCTGTTTGGAAGGATTATGTTGTTCAGGGCATGTAGTCCAGAAGCATTCAAATTTTTTGGTGTTCTGCAGAGTTAGTGAGGCACATGGAAGTCAAAGGGCTAAGCAAAAGTGCTTAGATTAGAACTTCACTAACATTTGTCACCTCTCTTGAGGTGCATTAAACTACACTAAATGTGGTGTAGATCTATTTTTTTCTAATACAGCACAAATATACGGAAGGAGAAAACTTGCTACCTTCTTGTACATCCTTCAACTCATATGTGGATGCTATTTCCCCAGGCATTTTTATACAGGAGCCCAGTATTAAAATTAAATGGAGAGAATCTCACCATGAGGGAGATGCATCCCACCAGCCCATTTTTGTGAATGCTGTTAGGTGGAATGTAACATCCAGATGCTGTCTCATGCATTTAGCTCATATGCAAAGCATTCTGTTAGTAATACAATTCCATGGGAAACCGTAAAACAAGAATAAAATAAAACCCAACAAGAGATGGTAAAATCTTGTTCGGTTTTAATCGCTGTGATAGCCCCTTCCCTTCCTATTTTCAATTCAAAATTCTTTTCTTTTGTAGTTCAGGTCAGGATATGTTCTTGCTGAGAAAACCCTGCTAGTTAGTACGGTGGGATTCTACTTGAGTGATCTCAAATACGGGGGAGTAAACTCGGGAGTCTTAGTGTCTTCCAGTTTGAAAAATAAATTACCCAATTTTTTACCTTCAGTTGTATGACACTTACTTTTGAACCTACGAATTTTAAAATATTAAATGCAAAACATACTTTAGATAGTGCTGCAAGATCTCAGAGGGTTGCATAATAATTGCAAAATCCTGATTTGATCAATGATCACCTCTGTCTTGTCAATACTGAAGCCTCCTTTTGATTTTGAGTGAATGGTGGCCCACAGTGATAAACACCTGGTAAAAAACTGAGCAATATGGGGTAGTTGTATGTCTGTATTAAGTTTTGATGGTGATACAGAAAAGTACTGTATTGAAGTATACTAGATGATGTTCTGAATTAGAGATTAACTACATCTATAACAGAATTGGGTTGGGCTCACAGTTATTGAGTCAAACAGGCTCACTTTTCATGTGTACTGTGCTGTGTTAAGCCTTTTGGGAAAGATGGTTTTGAAGTATGTCTTTATTTCTTTTTTTAAGGCTTCCTAGTTAAGATTTTTACATCACATAAGGAAAAAACCACAAATAAAAATGTAGGTTACTGTCTAAGGTAAAAGCTGAAAGGTCCCTAATTCGTTATTAGCAGTTTTGTAAGGCCTTTTCCCCCCCAACAAAACACATATCCCTTCCTCTCATCATCCCCCCAAAAAGGAGGAATGGTGAAAAATGGGGTTATGCATCTCTTCTGTTGGAGGAGTCAACTGAGTTCTGGTGATTTTACCATCTTGCAAGTTTAGAAGCTTGATATTTGACATGATTAACAAAATGCCTGTCTTAACACCTGCTGTGGCATGGAAGCAAATATTCCCATGATTGTCTGCAGTTCTTTACCAACAGAAATGTTTGGATTTCTTTTTACAATGTGGTATTACAAGCCCAATACCTAGGCCCAATGTATTTTCATTATGCAAGGTGCTGTACAAATACTGCAATAAAAGACGAGAAGAAAACTCATCATGAGAAAACAAATCGAGCTTTTATGCCATTTCTGGAAAGATTTACATAGTCTTAAACTACCTTTTCCATGAAGTCAATTGTGCATAAAGTTCTCACAGAAGTCATGCCCATCCAGAAGCATGTTTGAAATTAAGTCCTATTGCCATGTAGTACAAAATGCTCATGGGCCTTGTAGGGGTGGGATCTGTTTGTTCAGCTTGGGAAGGCATCGTTATGAATTTACTTTTTTTGTCCAACTAATTTCTACTTCCTGAGTTGAATCAGTTAGTTATTAGTATTAATAGTTAATAAGGCAGTTAATTGTTGGCTAAATTATAAAGGAAAGCTTGAGTAATAAGATATTCCAAAAAGCACACAGTTTTAAGAGAAGAAGGAAAAAGAAAAAGACAAAAGGCTCTAATATTCCCATGCTTATTGATGAAGGTCAGACTTATTCAAAGCAAGTACTTCCAGTCTGATATGGCAGTGTCATGTTGATACAAGTTATAATTTGGGTGGTGAAGAGAAATAAGCCATTATATAAGGATTAAATTCTGCAGAACTACTGAGCACAATGATATATTACATTGTATTGTCAGTCAATCTTTTAGACACATTTCTTTTCCCAATTGTTAAGAAAGAATGAAATAATTTATTGTATGCAAGGTAAAATTGTTGCTTTAATGTTAATTTCCCTATGTATTTAATCTCTCATTATATTTGGATTTACATTTTTATTGGTTTGGACATCATTATTTTTTTATGCTGTGGCATTAGTTTTTTGAATTGCAACTTTGTGCTTTCAAGCATAGCCATTTTCATTTGAAAGGGATATACTGAAAATGTGCTAAAGAGATCTGACTGTCATACAATGCTTTCCAAAGCCTTTTCCCAGGATTTAATGACCAGCCCTCTCATTTGACCTGGAGGAAAACAAGTACCTCTCTTATCTAAGCGTAGATCTCCCAAGTAGGAAATATTATATGGGAAGAGTAGTATTCTGGTTTTGCTTTCTTTAAAAATCCTTGTGATTTACCTTGTACTAAACTCACTTAAACTGTGTGGGTTTGCTAGGAAGGGTTTGTTGCACATTTCAAGTGAGCATCTGGCACACATGCAACTGTGCCATATGCAATCCCAGTGTCTTTAGAAGGTGAAAGGCCAGTGTAGTGGTAATTTTGCCCTCTTTGCACCAGATGTTAAAGCTCTGCAATGTCCCTGAGTGACCATTAGGTCACAGGCAGCTGGGATTGGAGGTTTATGTTTAATTTATTGTCACACTATTAATCTCTCTGACTGTCAGAACTCTCTCTTCCTCATCATTTCCAGAAGTCCTTATATTTTAAGGACAATTTAATTTCCCTTATGATGGATCAGTTGTATTTTTACTCTGTATTTACATAGATGAAACCTGGCATTCATTTTGGGAGGATAACGTTGAGAGGGGCAATATATAAATCTAACAACTCATTAACATTTAAAACACATCTGAATTTATTCTATGCAGCATGTTATGGATTAAAATACATTTGCATTATCATCTTTGTGTTTAAAAAAAGCCTCTCAAACCAACAACAACTAAACAAAAACAAAGAAAACAACAGAAAACTCACAAGGAAAACAAATTTAAAAACCGATGTACCACACCTCTCCTTCCCTGTAGGTACTTTTTTTTTAAATTTACAAGTATATTTAGATTTATCCAGTATGTTTTTTGTTCTCTTGGCTGGAGATGACTTCTTTAGTTTTGCATTTGTGGTTTTATGTGGGCAGGGAAGAAAAGGAGAGGGAATGCTGGGGGAATGGAAGAGATGATGACAACAGTAATAAGGGAAAGAGGCTTGGCATTTCCTTATGGTAATTCTTGGAATATTTTAAGCTAACACTGGAGAGAAATTGGCAGTACTCTTCTAATTTCTTTTATCATCAAGATGTTTTCTTGCTTCAGCAGTTCATAGGCAATTTTAATATCTTATTGACTTAAACACTGTGCTCTTGGCTTACCTTTAATGGAACTAAAAGAAAAAAAAATCCATATATTTGGTCTCTGCATTTCTTCCTCCACATCCCTGACTACTGCCATGCCAAATATTTGTATCACTGGGGGACAAAAAGAACTTTTTATGATTAGCAATTTTCTTCATCAAGTGGAACTTTTACCCAAATGGGGTGTTCATTACACTGTCAAAAGGGATGGCAGAGTCAGCAGGACTAAATTACTCTTTGCTGCTGTTACAGCTTCTGACATCTGCCCTCCTTTCCTGGTCAATGTCAAACCTGCAGATGAGGTATTGTAGGAATAGGTGATGGAGAGGCTGAATGTCCATCCCAGGAAGCCACACAGCACCACAAATACATCATATTCTAAATAAATCTCACCTGCTCTTCTACACACAAGACATTCATACTTCCACATTCCCTTCCTTTACTTTGCATACAGCATGCACGTGTCCAGTGTGCTGCCTTCAAAGGTAGTTCTGAAAGTTTTTACTGAAGAAAAATGCCATGCTCTTACCTCTGGCAGGTTTGTTCTTTATCAGCTCAGAGGCTTGTGACCAGCAGCACAGAGTGCAGCAGTGTACCTCGGGGGGCATTCCTGGCTCCTGTCCTCTCCAACTTACTCCTCACTGACATGGATGAAGGGACAGAGAGTACCCTGACAGTTTGATGATACAAAACTGGGAGGAGTGACTGATCCACCAGAAAGCCACGCTGCCATTTAGCAAGGCCTGGATAGGCTGGACCACGGGCAGAGAGGAACTTAATGGAATTCAGCGAAGGCAAATGCAGGGTCCTGCACCTGGGGAAGAATAACTCCAGGCACCAGCACAGGTTGGGGGATGACCTGCTAGAAAACAGCTCTGTGTAGAAGGACCTGGTGGTCCTGGTGAACACCAAGCTGTCTCTGAGCCAGCTGTGTGTCCTTGTGGCCAAGAAATCCAATGATATCTTGAGGTGTGTTAGGAAGAGCATTGCCAGCAGGTCAGGGAGGTGATTCTGCCCCTCTACTCAGCCCTGGTGAGGCCTCACCTGGAGTGCTGTGCCCAGTTCTGGGCTCCTCAGTAGGAGAAATACAAGGAATTACTGGAGGAGGTCCAGTGGAAGATGGTTAGGGAACAGGACTTTCTCTCTTACCAGGAAAGACTGAGGGAGCTGGAGCTGTTTAGCCTGGATCTCATCAATGTGTGCCAGTTTCTGAAAGGTGTCAAGAGGAAGGGACAAGACAAGGGACAACTGGCACAAACTGAAACTCAGGGGGTTCCCTCTGAATATAAAGAATTTTTTGTTGGTGGTGGGTTTTTTTTTTGTTGTTTGTGGGTGACAGAGCACTCAGACAGGCTGCCCAGAGATGGTTTAGTCTTTTCTGGAGAGATTCAAAACCATCTGGAAACTCCGCTGAAGGTGAACCTACAGGGAGGTTGGGCCAGATCATCCTGAGAGGTCCCTTCCAACCCCCACCATTCTGTGATTGTGAACTACTGTTTAGAGCACTAAGTGCTTGAGCCTGGCACTGCCAGCTGAAATTAAGAATGTATGGACAACAAATACTGCTGAAGTTTCAACGGAACCAAAAGGAAAGGAGATAAATAAGCTAACAAAATACAGCATGAGTTCTAGCTTTTATTACTTGAGTAGAAACTTGTACTGTATTTTGTTAGTTAATATAAATTCAAGAAAATAATTCCCAGTGATTTATAATGATCACTTTTATTTACAGTTCATCAAACAAAACACATGGATCTTTCCATGAAGATATTTTTTTCCTATGATTAATGGCAATAAGTATTGCATAAAACTCGGAAAAAGTCTTTTCTCCTTTTATGAAACTTCCTGTAGTGATGTCACAGGATCTGAAAATAGTGAATTATTTCACTTTTAATGTTTGCAGCAACGTTTTGCAAACTTGGTGATCTTGTTATTCAAAATAGATTTGTGTTAATTTACAGTAAGTTCCATGCATGGAATCTGGTGAATGTCCTGTTTCTACAAAACATTATGATACTCTTAATAGAGAGCAGGCAGAACTCTGCACAGATGTACAATGATTCATATTTATTCACTGGGGTAAACATGAAAAGATTACCATGGTGTTCTGTGTGTTTAGTACCTAATAAATATTATGTTTGTGTAATTACTTGTAAAATAATTTCTATAGATTTTAATGGTAACCCCTTTAATGCAAATAAGATTAAAATGTTCCCTAAATTAGCACTTGCAACCCACTTGGGTCAGTAGCAAAACTGTAATTACTGTTTAACATGTCTGCAACCCCTGTAGTTCACATGCTTTATTTTAATTCTTTTTACACAGATACTATGGTGGTAGTTAAATATTTCTCTTCCTTACCTCCTGCTCAAAACAAGATGGGCTTCTGGGAGCAATAGTGATGGAAGCTTTGTAATTGAGGCTTTTTGTATTTCCTGCATATTTATCACCTATTGTGATATATAGAAGACAAAAAAGAAACACCAACAAAAAGACTAGTTTTATGAAGAAAACAAAATTAAGAAAATCTAGGCTTTTAAATTTAGACACATGTGGCCTTGTTAATGAAACCTGTACTAGTATTTGTGGATTTTTTAAAACAAATTGGTCTTACTCTGATTTAATCTCTTATTCTGGCTTAGTTATTGATTAGATCTGACTTCTGAAAAATGTCTCACTATGACTTTTATTCATTCTTAAACTTAAATTAGAACAGTAAGCTTTCTGATACTATGCTTTCACAAGTGAAGTTATTCAGATACTCCTAACTTTTACAAACCTTGGGAATTCATATTAAATTAGCTATATTTGGATAGATGCAAATTACTCTTGCTGCGATACACAATACATTTAAAACAATCCATTAGCACATGGGACTTGTTTCTTCATTTCCTAAGAACATGAGATGTGCAGGGAGTGAGGTTTAAAAACTACAGTTCTTGTCTGAAAATGATGCTGCTTGTCTGTAGAACAGACAAGCCTTCTGTGAGGGGCCCGAGCTGTCTCTTTATTTAAATAAAAGGCTGTATTTTTGACAATAGTAGAAGCTCTTGGAAATGCCTTTCCTGGCCAATGCATTTGTAGGCGTATTGTACACAGAGACAGCTTTGAAGTCTGTATTTATAATGCTGAGGAGTTTTCAGCTTTCCACTGCAATTACAGCCAGTACATGAGAATCACTGTGGGATTTAAGAAAGGGGGATTTGCAGTCAAAGTGGCAGGCTATGGAATAAATTTTCACAGCACAAGATTGTAGCAGGATTTTTTGGTAAACTTAAGTTTTTGAGATTTGTTAATTTTTCACTGGTACACATGGTTATGAAAGTTAGTTATGAAAGTAGGGCTTTTGGTGTACAATCATAACTAATTCTGAGGAAATACCTATTATAATTGTTATCTCAGTAAGAGGAAAAATCATACTGGCCTTTCAATATCACCCCAAAAATGTGATACAGAAGAAAAATCAACCATTACAATTTAGGAGAGGGAAAGGTTATTATAAAGGATGCGATTTCTCTTCTTTGTATCAATTATGTGTTGTAAAAATTCAAGATTAGATTAAATCATTATAGAAAACAAAGGGTTTTATAAATTCCAAGATTATTAAAATATGCTCAAAACACTGTAGTAGAGAAATACCCCCCAGAATTGTAATGCTGTAATTTTTATTACTTTTGATGTTAGAAAAAGGGAAAAAACCAAAACCACAAACCAACCAGCTCCCCAAACAACAACAAAACACCAAAATGCCACAACACTTATTTGTGCACTTTTCTGTCGCACATAGATGATGTATGTGATCTTTTATTGTCATTTGTCTTCCATCTCTGCATATCTGTGATTAGTTTTTATAAGAATCCTTCCCTTTTTACCCAGTATATGACTTGCTGCTACAGATTTTAAGCCTTTCTACATAGTAATTGCTCTGTGTGATAAGGTATGAAATTGTCCATAAAGCAAAGACTTCTCTTTTACCTCTTTTTCCTTACTTTCCATAATTTGCCTTATTCTGAGGGCCCAGCAAAAGTGTCCTGCAGTCTCAGGAGAGTCGGGAAGAGCCAAGCACACCCATGCTTGGTGATGGAAAAGGCTCAGCAACACCCACAGCTGCCAAACAGATGAGCAGTTTTTAACGGAGCTGAGATTCACAATGAAATCTGGGCCCAGAACTAATCAGATCTAATTAAGACAGACACGTTATGGTCCAGTACTGTTGACAAGGTCAGGGTTCCTGTAGCTCTAAATGAGGCATGTTATAATTATGGTCTAATTGAAAAGCTGAGAGCGATACAGAACCTGTGCACTGCTGGGCCTGAAAGAAAAGTTGCATTTCAGGTCCTGTTGTGTACCTTATTAGATTGTTAATGCTCAATTAGACAGCTGTGCATTTCAAGGAAAAAAAAGCATGTGGCAGTTGCACATGGCTCACAGAAAACCTATATGAACTTTCAATATCTTGGTGGATTTGATTCATGGAGATTGGCTACATATATAGAAATAAGCTGTTTGTTTGTTTGATGTTAGCTTTGCTTGTCACAGCTTATCTTGATATACAGCAAGGCAAAGGGCTCTTAGATTATTTTATCATGAGGCAAAAATACTGTGGATGTTTTCCAAAGTGCAGTATGTGCATGCATCAATCTGCAGTATGATATATGAAATGTGGAGGCCATATTTTCTAGCTCTCATCTATCACTATCAAGCAGTCAAAGTGCTGTTGGAGTGGCTTTTTCATTCTAGGGACTGTGGTACCTTCATTTCTAAGTATGACTTGACATATGGTCTTATAAATTATCATAAATTACCATGGATTGTGTCATGCCCAGTTTGCACAGTTCTGATCTCCCTTTTTCTCTGGTGCAGAATTTATGGATCTGAATTCATTAATTTCTTTTTATAATACCATCTCTGCAATGAGATTCTTTGTTAGAAAACAGGACTCTACCTTGAGAGGTCATTCATACACACATGAAATGTATGGAAAATTGGTACTATTGTGGAGAATTGTGCTTTGAATCCGGTGTTCTCTTGCATGTAGCATGCACATGTATGCATGAATAAGAGAGGTTCTGAGCCTAAACTTGCACTGCTTAGCATGTGTTAGTGATGGAGATTGCTCACTTTTTCCCAATCTACAGGGAATTCCAATACTGCAACCTATTTTTCATCTAGATTTTTCCATACGTTTTTCAAAAACATTCCTAAAGAGTTCCTTTATTCTGCTCTTTACCCACATCGAATTTGGAAAGCCTGTGTAAGCTCTGTGAAGTTTTTTCATTGTGCAGAGTAACGTGGCCAAAACATCTGTGTGGCGTTGGATCAGCCTTGGCCAGCAGCCCAATGCCCACCAGGTCTCCCCATCATGAGCAGGACAGAGAGAACTCAGGAGGAGAAAGACAGCACGGTGTCTTACCAGGTACTGTCACAGACAAAATAGCCTTGGCTTGGGAAAATAAATTAAATGTATTGATAATGAAAAATAGAGTTAGAAGTTGAGAAACAAAGACAAGAGCAAAACCAGCTTCTCTCCATGCTGCCTCTTCTTCCCAGGCTCAACATCAGTCCTTGGCTCCCAAATTCTCTGCCTTCAGCCCCGAGTAGCCTGCAGGGGGTTGTGGGGAGGGTACAGTTGGCACAGAGATTTCCCTGAAACTTCTTTCCTTTCCCAGATTTCCCCTGTACCCATGTGGGCTTTCCACAGCCCCCCAGTGAGTCTCTGCTTGGGCACCATGGAACAACATCTCCTTCTTCACTGACGTTGGTGTGTGTTGCCTCTCCTGTTTGTCACATTTTTTCCCTCACCCCTGGCTCTGAGCTGTGTTCTGCCTTTCCTCACCCAGGCTTTCCCTGTGGGAAAAGCTGGGCTGTGGGACTCAGCTGTGCCCTGTGTTGGTTGTCTGGAACCATCTGTGTCCAGCACAGGGCAATCCCAGCCACTCCTCCCAGAGGCCACCTGGCAGCGTGTCCTGTGTCAGCCCCTGGGCATCTGCACCCACTACCCACTTCAAAAACAGAAACACAAAATGCTGCGACTTGCTTTTGGAGCAGTAGCCAAATCAATGCAGAGTTGTACAAACTTCGTGTCAGTTAATGGCTGGTTTGTGAAATCGTCGCTGGCTGGATGTTTTTTCTCTGATGGATGGAAAGACAGGTTTCTTTGTGCATACCCTCCTTGCCTCCTGACTTATGCCTCCCTCAGGTAATCAGCAGAGTCAACTCAATGGCCAGCTAAGAGGCGGAACAGGAAAAACCTTCACTGTCTTAATGAAAGCCCTGGATGTTTCTGACTTCAACACATTTCAAGCAAGCAGGGTAACTCTTTGATCTGCTGCCAGAAGGCTCTCACTTCCCTATCTTGCTAGGGCTGCACAACATGCTTGCCCCCTTACTCAGGGGGGATTAGACAACCTGAGAGATGGCAAATAATTATGCTGAACCTCTCTCGTGCTGATTTAGCAATAGCTGTAACTGCCTGGGGAGTGAAAATTCAAACGAAAATGCAAAAAAACCCGCACCCCTGAATTGCACAGAACTGCATTGATCCCCATATATCTTTCTGGAGGTTTTGGGTTAAATTTCAAAATATGGAGTGGCTGAGATTTGAGAGTGTGGCCAGACAACAAGAGCATGGCTGTTTATAGTTCTGGCTGTCCAAGAGCAGCCCAGCCATCCCCAGCCATCCGCACGGCGGGAGCTGGAGCGCGCTGGAAGCGGGCGGGAGCGGTGTTAGGAAGGGCAGCTGTTTGGGGTTAGGCACCAGGCCCTTTGCTCTGCTTTGCAGCTTTGCACGGTCTGTGCAAGTCTCTGTCAGCTCCAGAGCAGATCCAGGAGGCCGGCAAAGGCAACCCAAGCAAGGCCAAGTCAGCCAGCAGCAGGCAGCTGCTCCCATATCCCTGTCCAAGTGGGAGCTGTGTCCAGACCTGTAGGACATGTGCTCACTTCATCTGCTTAATGCTCTGCTAGCCCTTTGTGCCAGTTCTGTGTGTGCTCTGTCCTTCTCTTGTTATTCTTTTACCAGCAATCACAGGCAAGGGACTCCAAGCTGAGACTTTTTGAAGAAAGCCTAACTTGTTCATTCGGCAGGTTTGGAAAGGATCCCTGACACTGTTATTATCCCTTTGTGCTGATGACTCAAGATATGCTGTAAATAACATTGTTTAGGAGAAAAGGTGCAGGCCTATTGCTTGGTTGTTGCCAAACAGTGTTCAGTAACTTTTGTTCTTAGAAAAGATCTCCAAGAATTTGTTCTTTCCTTCTCCTGTCCCAAAATTGTAAATACCATACAGTGATCAAATGCATGTTGGAGATTTAACTATTCCAAGAGTCTATGGAGAAGTGAACAGATAATGATGGGAGTCAGTGCTGTATAATAAGTGATGGAAAAGAATGGCTTTTAATTGAGAATGCTCATTTCTGTAAAAAGGATATTTCACAGGAAGCTATTTGTAGAGTCAACATTCCTTTTAAAAACACAGTGAAAAATACACAGGCAGATGTTTCCATGTTCTATTTAAACAATCTCTTAGAAATTTACATAACAAATTTACTGCTTATTTTGCTAAGTACCATAATATATATATTACGTATTATATATTTATTCTGATTATCCACTTCAGAATTAGAGAAATGAATCTCATAACTTCTTTGCTCCTCTTCACCTTCCAAAATATTCTAAATTTTTGTGCTCAACAATATGAAAAGTCTATAATTAATATGATTTCAAACTTACTTTCTTTAGAACTTGACATTCTAAAATTATTAGCCAGTCTATGAATTGCTCTAATTTCCTAACCCTTCTGTAAAGACAGGAGAGGTTAGGAAAGAGGTTAGATAAAGACAGAAGAGGGTAAGAAGATACTCTTTGATTCCACAGCTGAAAAGATTTTAAGAGATTTTGCTAGTCCCATATATTTTCTTAAAATTAGTTCTAATTAATTTGGAGCTTCAGCCACTGAGACCTTGATCTCCATGTAAAGGAATTTGTAGTTTTGTAGGTCTTCCTGTTCTTTTTGTGGTCCTGTGTGAATCCAGTCTCACTTGGAAAGAAAAACTGTTTGTGTGTGGATTTTTTCTTCTTTTTTCTTTTCAGTGGGAAATTCACATTGCTAACATATTTCTTTGTGACTGCGCCAGCACACATTAAGGCTGCTGTGACACTGACCCTTCCTATTGACACTGTGGTCTGGTCTATTTATCACCTGCAGTAATTCCTAATTATTTAGAATGTATGATGTGTCAAGTGCTGATAAACTTCAACATTATAGTCTTTTCCACATGAGTTATCATCAATATTTCATGTGGGATGGCAGGACATAGCATTTTCTCTTCTGTTTTCCTTCCACTGGACTTTGTTTTTCCTCAGCAAATTACAGTGGGAAAAAAAATACTTAATGTGTATGAAGGACTTCAGCTGATCTGGCTCAGTGTGTTTTTCTCTGGTATGTTTGTTTTGTGGGGTTTAGGCTTTTGTTTTCTCTTTGTTGGTTTTTAAACTAGGACTCAGTTCAAGGATGGACTCTATTCCTGTTTTTTCCTGGGCATCTCTTCCATATTGAGGACCCCCAAACCAAAGAGAATCTCTCTGAAAACAAGAAGGTGTGCACAATATTGGATGTTTGCTCTGTGGCAGCAAGATTAGTGTCTGTTTTAAAGGGAAAGGCTCTGAGAAACAACTGAGTAGCAATGTGTGCAAAAAGTACAGATCAGGTTAAGGATATACTTTATTTATAATTTCCCTCACAAGACAGTACCTGGAATGTTGTTAGATGTACAAGCAGGAAGTTGTTTAGTGGGCTTAATCTGTAGGAAAAATGTTGGTTTTGGTCAAAACTCAAGATCCTGAGAAGCAAAGAGAAGAATGGATGAATCCTACATGTTTCACCTTGAAGTTTCTTTCACCAGGGCTTGTGAAAATTAAATTTTTGGTCTTTCAGCTCAGGGTCCTTTTCCCCTCTCACTGTATTTCTGGGCGACTTAGAGCTGCATCCAAATAGCTCTATTTATGGGAATATGGTAGAAACAAAAGATTATTCTGCTGGGAGCAACTGGATCATAATTGCATCATAAATGTCAGGAATTACAGCAGCCTTAGTAGGATAATGGATCAAGACAAAGCAGGAATATTGAAGTGTTAGTTATAGGCATGCATCTTTCCCTTTTGTTTTTTGCTCCAGGAGCACTTCTAAGATGTGAAAGATACAGGAAAAATATGGTTAATCATAGTTCCTTGGGAGTCTTATCAGCCATCAAGCAAAGACTGGTATAGATTTACAAAATGGAAATGCGAAAAAACCAAAAACAGATGAGGATGGCTTTCCTGAAGGAAAGGTGAGACACTGAATGTTGGTTGCATTATTAGATGGTAGAGTGGCTTCCCATGAGTTTGAGGAAGGTGCATCTCGTGGGAACAACAGAGAGAGGAGAGAAAGGAGGATTGTGTGTCATGCAGGTGAATGCTCCCCCACCACGGCTGCCTGTTTCATCTTAACAAATAAAACACCCCTTGTATAAGGTCTAGTCTAAAAGCTATTATGTTGTTTGTTAAAGCAAAGAAGTATACTGAAAAATTCAGGAGTGTTATCTAAGCTGAAGAAAATAAATTATTTGAAAAGAAATTGAATAAAAACCTTACCTTCTCAGTATTAACCATAGCCTTAACTACTTAAAACAGAATACAGTAAATCTTGTCTCAAGATTTATTGGAAAACAAGATTAAAAAAAAAAAAAATCAGTCCTTTTCGTAGTAACTTACTCTCCCTGTTATGATGGAGAACTTACTGCAGTTTGAAGAAGAAAATGCTCCATATTTGACTACATTGAGTAATAATTTCTGTAATCAAGCACAATAGAAGTACACATACCTATCCATTTAAAATTAAAGAATGGTTGATAGTCTAATCACTAATACTTGGATAAATATTTTAAAGATTGTTTCCATCAGTATTTTGATCTTGGAATTTGCCCTCAGTACTTACTAAAAAAAAAAAAAAAAAGAAACATAGACTATTAACTTTTTTTTTTCTGGAGCAACACAGGAAATGTGTCCTGTAGGATATAAATGGAGAAAAAGAGAGGGGAACACTTTGCACTGTTGCTGTGTAGTGTTACCCAGATAAAGGTGTCACCACACCTGTTGTGCAAGAAGGAATATTTAAGGTTTTTTCTTTATTTCATCTGAATATTGGGGGTGGGGTGGTTTGTGTTTGGTGGAGTTTTTGAGGTGGGTTTTTTTTTTTTCTTTGCATTTTCTAATTCTATGGTCAGTTCAACTGTTAGATTGCAGCCCAGGAATCTGTAACTGGTTTCTGAAAATGAATGCCTTAGGATGGCATTATCTGCTAAGCACAAGGATGGCTTTCTCTGGTTCTTTTCATTTTGCTAATCCCTTCTCCTATTTAGCTACTCCAGCAGTTCCAGTAAAGCTAGAAAAACTACATGCTGCTGGTCTGCTGCACTTTGCCCCAGTGCATCAGGCAACAGGATTTGTCTGCTTGAGTACTCATGTAATGGCATGGATGCATTGGCCATGAAATAAACAGAGCTGGATATTTCTACTTCTGAAGTCATGTATGGACATAAAATTTTAATGTCTCATTGTTCTCTTCTCAAAAATAATTGTTTCCCTCATCTATCTGCCCTGTGAAACAGCAGGAATAAGAACTGACAGAATTCTGCAGTGTAATTGTTTCTGTTGTGCCTCATCCAAAAGTGATGCGTGAATTTCCATGAAATTTGCTTTTTGAACGTTGTTCCTGAAGAAAACAAAGCACTAGGACACAAGAAAACAAATCTAATCTTCACTCCTCAGATTTGTAGCTATTGCATTGTCAATGAGCAGATGGACTCCAGCTTCCTTGATAAAGTACATAAGTACTAATTAGAGCATAAGCTCTAATTGCTGTTCTTCTGAGCTAGTTATTGAAGGGAGAATTGTTTTACTACTTACCACAAAAAGTAGAAAACTCTTAGCTTAACAGGTAATATATGTATAAAGTATCTATATTCCTTTGTTGCTGACTGGAGTGCTTTATCAGTGAGAGGATGCCACGTGTGACAGCCAAGCACAAAATGCATTCCCTCAAAAGCAGTGCTGACACAAAGGCTCAAAATGAAGCTTCTGGAGGGATTTAGCTTGTAATTCTGTGATTCTGAATTCTTGAGGAATTTTTCTATGGATAAAAGTAAGGCAGCCATCTGTGCCCAGGAACAGCATCGTGATGACTGTGAGGTACTTCAATATTTATGTAGTTCTTTAGTAGATGCACCCAGAAAAAGAATAAGAACTTATGGTTTAAAAAAATATTCCTTTAAGATTTTTCAAAATGCAGAAGGCAAAATCCCCTTTTATACAATTTTTAGAGATTGGAAAGCTGATATCATGAAGTACGAAATGTAATTTTAGGGAAACAATAGAAAGTAGTTTGTGGGTAGTGAAGCAGAGGTGAATTGAATGTTTGTATGGATCATATGTGTCTGTTCTGCCTCCCACATTCTCCCCTTTCTTTTGCTGAAAATTCTGAGTATGAAAGCATTTAAATATTAAAATAATGTTACAAATTATTATTGTGTATTTCAAAATAATACTCTACCCTAGCTGATACCCCCATGGTTTACACCCTGAAATAACCAAGTAGTTGTGTTACATCTTGCCATTCCTACATGCAAAATTGGGGCACTAAGACTTAAAATGACAGTAGATTCTTCTTCCTTTCTGTTTAGCTTTCTGTCCAGCATCTGCATTCTGTTCCTTATTCTCCTCAGCTGGTGCAGTTATTGAAAAAAAAATTAAAACCAAAATTAAAAATCCAAATTTCAATTGTCATTAATATCCTCTATTGATAGTAGTTTCTCTCTGTTTATGTTTTGTTTTAGTCGAATTCCCAGTTCCAATAAGTCCTATTTCACATTAATTTATCTCCAAACCCTGAAGACTGCAGTAAAGTCTTTAATCTCCTTTAGCATGTTGAGGAGGGACACAATTGGATTGGCAGTCATTAATGAAACATCTGTATGAAGTGCTGTATCTTGTTCCCTCGCCCTTGCTTCCCTCCTTTGATATTTGTAGTTTTCCTCAGTGCTTTGGCAAAGCCATCTTCTCCTCCTTTCCTTTTCAGAGCTGTTTGCAGTAATGCCATTGCAGATTAGTCAACTAGGTTTTCAAATTATACTCTGCCATACCACATCAAAGTTTAAATTCAGGTCACTCTGTCCCTGCAACGAAGTCTCATCCAAAGACCTACAGAATGTGGAGGCATTTAGTCAGTCAGTCATATATATTTTTTTTGGGATGGGGCTTTTTTAAGCATTACAGTATTATCAGCACATTTTATGGAGGTACCACTATTGATTCCTGCTTTTTGGTTTCAGTGGTCATTTCCATATTAACATTTACTCACCAAAATGAAGTTGTCATCTGTCACTTTCAAATTTTAGACATGAAAACTAAGAACTTTTCGTGGAGGTCCTGAAGTAAACAATCTGCAATTTTAGTAAATGTATCATTGTAGGTTTCTTCTGTATATCTTAGGCCTTTTCAAACACGAAAGTGACAAATAAAATGAAATTTTGATGGCAGCAAACCTGGGGGATGGGAAGAAGTTTTTGCCCTGACGTGGAAAATTCAAAAGGCAACAAAAAGTAGTAGGAGTCTGTTAGTGCTCTGTCCTTTGAAATGGCTCTACCTGTAGCTGCACACACAGTGACTGTTCCTCTTTCCTCCCCTGGCCCACCTTTTCCAAGCTAGCTTAGCAAAGGATTTTGTCATGAAGAGAAGTTCTTTAAATTAAGAGTAATTTCTTGTTAAGCAATCCTGCCTGTGCTCTGCTACCTCATGTAACTCAAGCAGCAGGATCTCCAGAGTCAATTAAAGGCTGTCTGTGCTCATAAGGTGAAACTTAAAGACTTTTTGCAAGAAATTTTCTTGCTAGTGCTTCAGAAGTAGCAAATCTGGAATGATAAAAGGTCACCAAACTAAGACGTCACCATTTTCACATGTGCATTATCTGAGCAGCATCTCAGCTGTGCTACCACGTGATCCAGGCTGGTCTCAGAGACAACGGATTGCTTTGCCTAAACTGCTTTCTGTGAGTACACCAGATATTTGGAGGAATTATTCTTCTCATCTACAGGAAGACTATGAAATCCTCAAGGAGTCATTTCCAGTCTCCTTGGTTTTGGTCTTACGAATACCAGCTTTGATCTGTGCACAATATAATGTTGTGTGGAGTATCCCATGAGAGCCTAGTATGTTAAAAAAGCAGATTTCAAATGTTTGACCTGTCATGGTGAGCAATCAGAACCAGATAAACTATAATGGCTTCTAGATTTTGGACAATATGCACTCCTTGACAGTTGGGTCACTTGAATGTATCTCTTATACTTTGTCTTTTTCTACATAAACTTCATTTCTACTCACCTCCCTCATGCCTGAAGACATCAAAATATTTCTCTATCAACCAAAACCAGCACAATAACTATTGCAAACTAATTCTTCAAATAATGGCAATATATGGATAGATAACTTTTGAATAGCTGTCTACTCAAGGCTCCATTTTTTTATGATAACCATTAGACTGTCTACGTCTCAGTGCAGCAAGGTGGTAAATAGATCAGTGTGCACTGAAATAGATTATTTTATATACTTTTTTTTCACCGCTGACAGAACTGGTACTTTATTTACAAGTGGTGTTCATTTTTCATGTCATTGTTCCCACGGGAATTAACATAAATCAGCCGAGCTCAAATGTTCTAATTTCAGTGTGGGACCAGCAGCTGTTTCCCAGAAGTTCAGACATGCAGGACTCCCTAAGTCACCAGTCAGACAGGCAAAGTCAGCTATATCCAGTTTCAGGCCATGATATATCCATGCTGCTTGTGCCCGCTGGAGATCATGATAACAAAAGGATTGTGTAGGGCTTCCGAGAAACGAGGAGTTTAGGTAAACAGTTATGTAATTGTCCCCCTTGCACTCTGTAAATCACAGTGACATAAAAATGCAATCTGTGAGTGCCTGTGGAGGAACACAGTGGTGAGCTGGCATAAACATGAGGTGCTGAGGAGCTGAAGGAGTTAAACCCCTTTTCCTTTCAGTGTTAAACGTGTCTATAGAAGCAGATAAAGGAGTGTAAGGAGTCATTTTCAGTCTGTACTATCTACAAAATTAAATTATTAGAGCAGTTGGGAAGAGGCAAACAGCTACTGTTTTATTCTAGTCTGTGACTGGACTGCTTTTATGGCAAAATCCACAGAAAGGTGAAAAGCCTGCTACAGGGATGTCTTGGGAAGGATGTACAGACTCTTCTTTGTCCCTTCTGGGGGCAGGTTTTCTTGGGCAATCTTTCCTTTGCATTAGCCCTGGTGTACTTGCCAGCATGTGGAAAGACAGCAAAGGCAAGGGAAGGAACCTTTATTATTTATTTTACTGATCAAAGGTATTAGGTGATTTGTTGGATTTTTTACTGTGTTTGTTGTGTGGATGTGTTCTGTGTCATGCAAAACTGTGCAAAACAGTAAGTTAAAAAGGATAATTGTGTCTGGAGTTGCACCTCTCAGCTTAGTGCCTAATGCCCAGACCTGGGGTGAAGTCTTGATTCTTATGAATTCCATAAGATTTTGTCTCTGATCTGGGTTAATCTAGGGTTTCTCTCCACCTTTGTGTTACACATCTGAGAATGGAGTAGGAATATGTGAAAGAGAGTGGTAATCATCTCTGTCTTCCAGTTTCACCATCACTTGATGCAGCTGGGATCAGATCCTGGGTTCACTTGTGGTAAAGAATGTTTATTATAATATTTGTCAAAAATCTACAGCACTTACCTACGAGAATGTGAGCATCCTTTTGTCACAAATTTCGATATTTTAAAATACCCTTAATTAACAAAGTTTTCAAAAATTGATTTTGCACAAAGTGTTTTTTGAACACCCTCTCTTCAGCAGAGATAATTTTAGTATATTTATACACTGTTTCACACAGCATCAACATGGCTGATTGATTTCTGTTTTGGTTTGCTTGTTTGTTTGTTTTGTATTATTATTATTTGTTTTGCTGAAGTCTTCCATTTACATCAGTGATTTCTCTGCTCCTGGATACAGAATGTTTTATGACAAATTGTCAGTGAAAGGCACTGCCAGCTTGAAAGTGGCCATCAAATGGCACCCTTCCAAGGGCCAACATTATGGTCCTGATTTACTGATGTGTGGGTTTGTTGTTGTTGGTTCGGTTTTGCTTTGGTAATTTTTTTTAAAGACACATTTTGAATTATTCAGTATGCATAAATGATGAATTTAGCTATCTAAAGACCTGGTCCTTAATGGCATCAAGTCATCCAAGCTTTTTTTCTCTTTAAATTTCTGTAAGTATATGCATTACTTAAAGGGAGAAAAATCATTTCCAGACTTATTACTACAATACTAATTGGAATTTACTGGAGATTTACTACATTAGGCCTGAAGGTTCCATTTGGCTATTTCATTAATGTGACTGATCTTTCCTTTACATAAAGAAAGCATTATCCTACCTTATTTTATTGAATATTTTTCAACAGTATAGCTACAGAAGATCTATCTCCTTGAAGTGTATGTTTGTGTAATCATCTCTTTTTTCTTTTTTGTAACTCCTCTCTTATTTCACTTTTTTCATATTCCAAGAAGAAAATTAAGCAGGATGAGATTTGATTAATGTAGGAATAAGGAGGTTAGGCAGACTGCACTTCTGTTGACTTTTGACTTTGGCCTAATAGAGATATATTGGGGTATTTTAAAATGGCAAGCTGAGTCTAAAGATTAATTTCCTTGTACTGTTGCTTAAATCTCTTCTCCTGGCCACAGAGAACCAGTATTAAACATCTAGTAAACAATTCTGAATTATGCATTCATGGAAAGTAGAAATTTAAGTAGCTATTTTCATATAGGGAGAAAAAATATGCTTTAAAGCATATGCTGGGATAGAGATGCATAATTCTTATACTGCAAACAAAATTAGAATGAGTGTTATGTTCAGAATATGACAAAATATAGTTTAGAATCAGATTATATTGCCAATCAGTTTAAATAAACAGAACCATAGATTTATGTAAAATAGATTATTTACTCATGTCTTTTGCTTTAATACTTTTAAATGGTTGCTAATGATATTTGCAGATAGGTGTAAAACCATTAAGAAAGCACAAGGATAACTCTGTAATAGCAAAAAAGGGAGTCTCTCTCTCCTCAGTAGGCAGTGCTGTGAGCTTCTCCAGCTCTGTCAGGTAAACCAGAGTTGCACTACTGGGAAAAAAAAAAAATCTTTATTGAAACATCATCATATACAGGATGTGGTCAGGTAGTCTGAAACCTGCCTGGACTGTTTGTGATTATTGATTGCAATGTTCACTGTTCTGCCTCAAATCCTGTATCTGTGAGGATTCTATATCAACAGTGAGGATAGAAGTGTGTTCTTGTTTCCTATGCATTTATTTTCATTGTCAAGGGTGGGGGCACTGGGAAGAGTCAGCAGTCTTTTCTGGTTATTATAAGTAATTTTTTTTTTTTTCCAAATTTGATGTGAATATGTTTTTAAATTCTGATTTGCATTTGTACATCTTGTTCTCAGTGGCCCATAGGAATGGGCTTCCTGTAACCACATAACAGGCTGTTCTGACTGCATTTAATCTGATCTATGATATTAAACATGCCAAGCATCTGTGCCCCTTTTCAGGGCATGCTCATGAGTGGGACAGCAATAATTACTTGAATGTTTATGGCATGTTCAACAGATATGTTTCCGCTTGAAAGAGAAAAGAGTTAAGTTCCAGAAAGTAAAAATAAAATGTAAGCACTGCTGATGTGCACTGAAAGTGCAAATGTTAATATAGTTGCCACACCAGCTCGGGCAGAAGGTTGAAGGTCGGGCTCGGGGGGCAGCTGTGAAGTTCTGAGGGAGCCAGTTCAATAAAGCAAACCACAGTGCTGGGGGCAGGGGAGATTTATTGCCAGACCAGTGGGTTCTGCATCTGTTCCCTCTGGTTTCATATGGATCCGAAACCGGAGTTTTGGATTGTTCATCAGCACGTGGCTTCGACTACGGAGGAGCAATTCCCATCCGTGCTTGTTCCTTTCTGCCTTACATAGGTACAGGATTTATCTCTTTGTGAGGCACAGATACAGCAAACTCTGTGGGACTGTGATTTCATCAGGTCAAATAGTGTGTGTTTGTAGCAGAAATGCTGATTTCTGTGCTAAATTGCTGAGAGCATTTTGAGGAACGATTCCTGATGTAGCTGTAGCTGACACTGGATTGAGGGAAGGAATATAATGCCACTGAGGAGCTTCCTGCATGTGTCATCCATCTGCCTTAGCACCTACTCAGGAAAAAAGGGAGACCTGCTTCTCCCTTCTCTGACTAGGAATGGTTTGTAAATAGTATGCAACTGGGCACCATTTATGTCATTTTGGGCTCCTGGAGTATTTAGTAGATTCCTCAGTTCTGATTATAAATATAGGTACCTTTTAACTAAAAACTTCCCCAGAATAATAAATATATATAATTTCTAAACATGATGCTGAGTAAGAAGTAGCATATTTTGTGAACTGCAGTTGTAGAAATTTCTATATGTTTTGAAAAATAATTTTAAACAGAGAACTGCATTCACAGTGCACTACAGATAATCAGAATTCATTAATTTTTATACACACGGCTATTAGCAAAATTAGAACTCATGTTTAAAATGAACCCACTCACTTGTCTTGTAACCACTTAAAAGCTATTTTTTATTACTTTTTCTTTTTTAAATGTACATGTTAATGGCACTGCTCAGCTGTAACTTTATGTGATAGAAGCAAAAGTTACTACAGTCGAGCACATCTGATACTTCAAAATATGCTTTGAATTAACTTGCCTTTTTTTTTTTTTTTTGCTGGGGGTTTTTGCTTCCTTTTCTTTTCAAAGGCACAGTTCTGCTTGAAGATTGCTAAAATTTCTTGGGAATGTGCTCTAAGGATTTTTTTTTTTTCTAATTTTTTTTAAGCATTCCCAGAAGATTGTTTTAAAGATATTTCCCTCCAGGGTTAGCAGGTGTGAGGATGAAATATCCATGCCTTTCTGCAATATCAGGTTTAGAATTTCTTAAGGGACTGAGACTGCAACCAAGATGGTTAACAGTTTGATAAACCCTTTAAAGCCTGGAAGTTAATGGGGAAAATGGAGGAGGGCCTGTATGACTTGAAGCCCATTTGGCCTTCAACTTCTCTTTTCTAATTTTAAGCTTTGGAAAAGCTGGGATAGTGGCAGGTTGGGCAGACAACGTGTTTGGGAAGGGCTGCTCAGTGAAGCAGTCTGAGGTTTTCTCTTCAGCCCCTGTTCCTTCACTGAGCTCTGTTTCTAAAAGGCCAATATAATATGTCAGATCTGTCCCTTTTTTCATTGCAATGGCATCTCACCACTTGGTCACAAGGACAGTGCCACGGGAGAGGCTCCACCAGCCCTCAGGGCTCACCTTCTGCCTTTTGGGGAGTTGAAAGTGTTGCTGTATTACATTTTTTAGGGCATATCAGCAGTTCTTGTGCAATAGGCTGTTGCTTCAAAAGGCAGTTGGAAATAATAGTGTTTATTTGTGTGCCTGGCACAAGTGAAGTAAAAACATGACAATACACGTTTGACCTACTGCTTCTTTGTAATTTAAACCTCTTTCTTCTTCTAACTCTTCTCACTATTACCAGAAAAATGACTGCAGTCTCCAAAGGCACGCAACAATCTGGATTTGGATATGTAGGAATGACATGGTGTATTTGTGTACTATAATGAATTCTTACAATGATAGGATTACCCAAGCTGAGCACAGTCATGTTTGGAAAGGTTACTAAGCTAAAGGAAAACTCTCCAAATTATAGATCATCTTTTGACCAAATATTTCAAGTGGTTATCAGGGGTTTGTTTTTTTTCCCCCCTATACAAAACCAAGATCCTGCTCATACTTTCAGAAAGACTGGTTTTCTTGAACACTTAAAATACACTATTCTAAATTCTGCTTGGTTTTCAAACCAAACAGAGAGCCAGCTAATGATTGTATTAATCATCCCAGTATACAAACTACTTCTTTATTCACTTCTGGTATCTCAGAGATGACAGTGTGGCCAGCTGCCACTACATGTGGGGATAGTTTCTGTGATTTGGACACCTGTCAGCAAGAAACTGAAAACCACATGGAACACAAAACAGCTGCCACGTGTAATGATTTAATATTAACATACAATAAGGAGCTGGGGCATGTTTCTCATTTGGTATTGCACTACAAATAAATGATGCAGTCAAACCACTTGTGATATACTCCAGCATTTGATATCCGCTGTCAAGTGTTTAATAAATAAAACTAAGACTACTTTATGGACTCCTTGTTATATTATATTTTAAACCTCTTTTACTGTCTTGCATTCTATAGAAGGTAGATCTCTAGCCCTGCATTCTCCAAGCCAACTGCCTGTTTTCCAGGCCATGCTGCCATGGATGTCCATGTGTGTCAGCTTGGAGCTGTGCCAGTGTCTCATCCACCAGCATTGAGGGACCTGGAGCTGTTCCCTGTGTGTATCCATGGACCAGAATGTTACTGCACAGCCTTTCAGATCTCCTTGTTTTTAGACAATTCTGCTCCAAATGTTCTTAGAGCAGTTAAAACCAGTATTTCTAGTTTGATAGTAAAGCTTTACTGCCCCTCCTTGCTTGCAACAGTTTCATCCAGAATATCATGCATTTTCTAAGTCTTAGGGCTGTATCCTAGAAGCCGTTCTCAACTGTTTTCTCTGCTGGTTTCTCAATTTTTATGCACAGGATTTTCACATGTTACTCAAAGATGAAAGTTGAAAATAGTGCATGATGCTCAGAAATGCAATGTAACATGATAACAATCAAAATACAACTTTCAATTAAAATTAAGCAGTAATATCATCTCACAAGATATTTTTCTGGGTGTAGTACAGCATTTCATGTGCTTTGTTTCTTGAATTTTCTACATAGAGGGCAGTGCTTTGCAAAATTTTAGGGAAGAAATTGTATTAGGTTGTTCACAGTGACACAGCTCTTGCTTCCCTCACTGCTTGTCTAGTAAATTTTTGACCATATCCTTGAGGGTTAAGTCAAGGGTGGAGCATGCCAAGTTAATTCATATCTTGTTTTAAAGCTAGCTTCAACAGTTTGGCTTTGGGAACATTCCAAAATATATCTATCTGTACAGGTTGCCACAGATGACTTAGTGGTTAGGGAGGGTCATGCTTTATTTTGCTTTCTGTTTAATTTGATTTCTGGTTTTATAATTTATAGCAAAGAAATCCAAGAGGTTTGTTTAAAGCCCTTTTATTTTCTTCTGTTCAAATATTGACTAAAATAATTTTAATGCTAAATCTATTATTTAGACTTGACAGAATAAAGCTGTGGGGTTGTAATCCCATAAAAATGGAAGGCCTAAAACTGGAGTCGAAAGAATGTTGCTTTCCTCTCTCCCAGTGTCATATAAAGGTGGAAGGACAACACTTCTGACCTCCCAGGAATGTAAAGGCCAGTGAATTTGATGGTTCCTTTCATGGTGTTTGTGCCATTTTGTGAAATTTTGGTAGATAATGCATATTCTAATAATCCACAAATATTCAGTTTCTTTGGAGCGGGAGAGATGTCCCCATAATATGCATCCAACTGCATGTTTCACTGCTTTTCTTTGTCAAGCACTTTTTGTGGAAAAGCTCCTGACTGTTTGTGGATTGTTAGTCCTCCTTTTGCTGGTCACTCTCTGGAAACCAAGTATAGGAACTATTCATCAGTGAATTTATTTATTTTTAATAAAGGGCTTCAATTCAAAGTCTGGTGCTGGAAAACTAATTTTTAAAAGCCCTTGGGATGTTGATTTCTCTCATTTTGGCTGGGTTATGTGTTTTGCTAAAATAATGTGGGCCATTTAAGTGGTTCTCTTGATAAACCATGCAGGCTCATTCATAAAGAAATCTTCTATTTATCTGTTTTTAGGGTTTTTGCTTGTATTTCCAGGCATGGCTCCTTAGGGAAGGGAAAGTGTTGACTCCTCAGTGATGTCATTTTTCACATTGAAGGGTTACACATTTTGAAGAGGATAATAAATGTGCCCAAAGTGACAGAGCTGACATCTAGAAATCTGGAAGTGTTTTTGAATAAGCTATTCACAGGGTACAGCTAGGTTTTCATTTGAATCTGTAATACATTAGTTTTAGACCGAGTCAGTTGTAATTCATTTTTATACAGATTATACCTTCCTAAGCTTAATTACTATTCTTTTCCTAATATGTCCCTGAAGAGCAGCTATTTTGCTGCAATTACTGAAAATGAAAAGGAGAATAAAATTCAGTGACAGTAAACTAGGCTTCTCAACTGTACATATTCATCATAGGGATCTGGTTTTTGTTGGTTTTCATTTTTCTCTGCTGAATGAAAGACAGGTCCCATATTATTAGGATTTTAACAATCAAGCTTTTAAGAGCCATAGAACCAAATTCTTTACTGTTAATATCTTAGCAACATAATTAGTAGATGGATGATGTTGAATTAAAGTAATTTCTTTTTAGTTACAGTGGGCTTAAGATAATTTTCAAATACCAAACATTAAATAAGCGTTTTTTATGTAGTTGCAGCCATTGGTTGTATCTCCTAAGGTACTTCTTTTTTTAAACAATTTGGAGTGTAATTATTAGGTGAAATTCTTAATGGTGCATTCATCAAAATAATATCTTCAATTAGTGGGAAATATCTGCATGGAATGTACATCTGGCATCTAATTAGTAAATAAGATTGGGGCTATTCTGCATGACTACTGATTTTAATCCAAATATTTTTGTTATATTATCAAGCTCCTAAGGCAAAATCAAAGTGGCAAGATGTGAGCTCCTGACCACAGGTAATGAGAAAGCTGACAAACTTCCAGCAAAAACGATCTTAACCTTAAAGGTGGGTCAGTCAGACCTGAGGTACCAGTAGAACACAGATGGTTCTTCAGGCTGTCAATGAAAAATAGAATTTTTTTTTGTTACATGTGCATCTACCAGTTCAACTAGCTGTAGCAGGGAAGTGATGCTCTAGTCAGGCTCTAGCCTTGTTCTTTTCCCACCCCTGACTCACAGTAAGCAGTTTCTGAATGAGCTACATTTTTCTCCAGGCTGGTGGGCTGGGGGAGATAGGTGGGAAAAAAATTAAAATCCAATCAAGCACAACTGTGCAAACTGTCCTGTTCACTTCCAGTTCTGCAGCTTCTTTCTCCTGACCCCAAACTTGAAAATAGCTGTGTCTGCATTTTTATTTCTTGCTGTCAAGTAATGGTTTTAGTAGTGCCTATCTATAGTAGCCCTGTAAGCAGACAGGATCTGTGGATGTTTCAGTATTTGCCTAGCAGGATTTCTGGTTAATAGATTGTTTTGCCTTCCTTTATGTTTTCATTAACTTGGAGTTGTGTCCTCATAAGTACTTGAAAGTGGTGGTTAGAACTGCTAGAATATCCTTTCGTGAAGGTTGTAATAGGAAAATTCTCAGATAGGAGAAATAATTTGCTAATATTTACTGTACAAAACAGTTTTCAAAGAAAGATATTACTTTTATTCAAAAATCTTCTTTTCTGGAATATTAGATGCCCAGGTCTAATTTCCTGCAATATTATTAATTAAGCTGCATTAGTCTGGGTGATCTGTGAAATTATAGAAATAGCTGATAAAATACAGGCAAAATACAGGTCAGGATATTCAGTATTTTTAAAAGTCGATATTTTTGCTTGGGAGATTTTATTATTACCCTATAAACACTGGATCTTTGATTTAAAGCAAAATTAGGAGTCTCATGCCATGAGGCTTAGATTGGCAGGCACCCTGGGACACTGCTCTTTTGGTGATCAGTGGTCTTGAACAGTTGAAGCCAACATGTGGTGAGCCTGAGAGAGAGAACACCCACTTCCCTTGTCCAGAGACACGGATTGTCTCCTGGCACCTAAAGGAGTGGGACACAAGTCCCCCTTTCCCAAGACTGGCTTTGTAAGGGATGTGGAAATAGTTGAGTGTGTGTTGGATGAAAGGAATAGTGGAAAAACCTGCTTACCCAAAGCAGTAAGACACTCTCACCCTCAGGGTTTTCAGTTTGGTGCAGGTTCAGAGGGCACAAAGAAAAAAATCACAAATGTGCAAAGATCATACTGTGTGTTCACCCCAAAGCTGATCAGAGACATTGAAGGGAATTTCACAGTCTCACTTTTCAATAATACCACACAGCATACAGTGAGATAGAGCAGTTTTTTAGGTTAGGGATTATTCTGTTTCCTCATTCATGAATGTTAATCTAGGTTTTCATGTCCAATTTTTTTAAAGAAATGTATATTGCATATGCTGAGGGTCCAAATTTCAAACTGCAGTAGAGAAGGCCCAGCTGATTTCAGAATCAGTGGGGAGGAGTTACTGCAAAGGGTGTTGGATGGGAATTGGTCATTGACTGATACCTCTTCCTTGTCACTGTCTCCTTGTGTTCTGCCTTACAGGCCCATTCACTGGTGAAAATCATCTTCCTTAACTGCAATCTGATAATGCTCTCAAAATAAAATTATTATCAGAATATTTTATGCTTTGCAGCTTTCCATCGCATCTCATTTTCAATTTATGCCTGACAGAGACAACCCATAGCATTACACTTTTAAGGTGTTTTAAGAGCTTAGCATTCAGTAATTTGATGTGATTTAAATGCCAGTTATATATCTATTTTCGAAAACATAGGTTATGCTCAACAAAATAAAGTTGTGGTGTTAATTGCAGAATTCAAATCATCGTGTCTTGGTGTCTAGAGAGAGTAGGATTCGAACTCTTCATTCTTCATTATTGCAGCTTTTAATAGTGGCTACTATTTTTTTAAGTATCTTGATGCAATACTTAAGCTGTGAAGAAGAACACAGCTTGAAACTATTTACATTTGCATCAAAGCACTTAAAATTTCTTTAACTTCTGCTGTTGCTTCATACAAGCAGAATGCTGGACAAAACCACTGTTTTCATATATTAGAATTCAATCATAATTTATTGAAGTAGACTGCCTCCAACTATGACAGATGAATTAATGTGACATAAGCACCTTATAAAGGAAAATAAAAAAGATGAAAACAATTGTATAGCTAATAGGAATAAAAATCAATATATAATAAAGGAAGAGGTATGTAGTCAGCACAAATCAAGAAAGGCTCTGAGAACTTATGGACAGATTTAGGACGTTGAATCAGCAATTCTGTGACAGATAAGTAGCTCAGATTGTGGTCATACAACTCTCACAAGGTTTTAAAAAGACACGTTTTTATTTTATCTTATTTTATTAATAAGATCTAGTACTACACAAACAATGAGTGGTAGCAGTGCCTTCTCGTATCAGCGAATTTGAGCCTGATTTTTCGTTTAGAAGAGGTGACATTAGGTTAGCAGTGAGTGCTGTGTGGACAGATCATTTCAGTGCACAGACTGGATCTGCTCTGATGTTTTTACAGCAAGGGAGGAAAGGAGCTTGAGATGAAGCTAAATAAGGGAGTTAATTTAACTGGAAAGCTTCCCCATCCCACAGATAAATCCATGTTTTAAGTAACAGACTAAATCTCAGTGGAATATAAACGAAGCACAAAGGCAGGATGGAGCACTCTTAGAGCAGAGAATGCTTCCCTGTGTCTATCTTCTAGGTTTTTAATGATTTCTCAGCTGTTTGCAACTCTGTAGCTAAGATTTGGGTCTTCTTCTGCAGTTTTTAAGGACTTTGAATCCCAACTGACCTGTCAAATAACCCGCAGGTTATTTGCAGCTTTCCCTGCCAAAATAGCCTTCATACCAAAATCATACTGATTTAGAAGAACATATCTAATAAAGAATAAATAATAAATTAGAGAGTAAAATCCCGAAAAACTGCTCTAGATCATGAAAGTAACAGATGACTATATTGTGCAGATAGACAGTGTTCTGAGATCAAGAGATCTAGGATTCCTGGAGATGAAGAAATGCAATATGGTATCCAAAAAATATGAAGGACACTACAAGAATCTTTCAAAAGTGAAGTCATCTTGTATTTAAAAAAAGAAAATACTCTTTCCACCTGTTTACAGTGTAGTCTCTCAACTCTGTCATGGAAGTCTCCATTTGACTAATATTGAATGTGGTTCTGTTATGATTAATAAAAATCTGTAAAGAATGTATAGTGAAATCTCTAAATGTATAGGGAAAACCTAAACAGAGCCTTCTCTGTTTAAGTGCAGAAACAAAAGCCTTTTTTAAGAAAACAACTTCCAAACTTGGAATGTGCAAAAAAAAGTCTTCATTTTTATTTAATGTATTTGCTTTTACCATTGCACTTTCATTTTCTTATTACTTGTTAATTATCTCCTATTGCACAACTAAACCTTAAACATGCACTTTATATTACCTGAATAATATTAGTTGTCACACTTCAGATGATATACAGTTAAGTTTACATTGAAATCTGAAATGTGCTGATACAAATAGAGTGGGTGCAAGAATTGATAAGCAAGTGAGACTTGAGAACTCACTCCATTTGGAACTTTGTCTTAAATTAATTTCAGAAACACCTCATGCTTCATTCTTTCCATCTCCTCTGTGAGACACATGACTTCTACTTGCTGCTCAAGTTATGAGAGGGATGCAATATCTTAAAGATTTCTAGATGCTTTCACTCTAATGCAGTGTTGAATTTGGAATTGCCACGTTCTGTGTCGGTTTGGAGAAATGGATATATCCATTTCAACCTACAAAAAAAAAAAAAATATTCTTTATAAAGTGATCTCCTCTTCCCCACAATGTTTCTGAAATGCAAGGGGAGGTATCACGAATTTTAAGAAGCTTTCAGCACTGGTTCCACAGGGCTTTTGGAATAGGATCTGTCCCACTAGTTGTGCTTATCAGACGTGTGTGCAGCTGAGAGGAAACCACACGTATGTGCTGAGGGGGCAAAGTCCTGTTCCGCTCCCAACCCTTGTCCAGTCCCTGAAGAGCCAAGGAGGAAGCCACAGCTGTGGGTCAGGGTTTTAATGTGGTTTATGGCAAGGCAAACCAGCGTTTATATAAGTGAGAGGTGCATAAACTGTAGAGTCTGAAAGCAATCTGCAGTTCAGAGCGAGTTTGTGACCCTTCCACAGCACAGCTTCACTGTTCTCTGTGCAGTCCGTCACCAAACACTCGGGTAGAATTCTGTATGGCACTCTCACAGTTCTTTTTCACTATTTTCTCAGCTCACATTTTCTGTCGTGAACCCTCGTAATGAACAGCAGTGAGTTTAAACAGAAAATACAATTTACAGGTGATTATTCTTCCTGAAGCTAGGTGATTTGCATTGCACTTACCTTTTAGAGTACTTGAATTATTTGCTTTATGGTAGAAACAAGTTCCATTTTTGCATTACCAGATTAATGGCCATAAAGGCAAAGGAATGCACATCAGGTGTTTGCATGAACGTGATTTTTTGTTTGGTTGGTTTTTTATAATGTCAGCACTCAGCAATTAACAGCATTTCAGTAGTTGAGAAGCCTAGCAAATTTCAGGAGCAAGCATTTCCCTAAAAATGAAGGAGCTGTGGCAACTCAAGAAAGATAGTAAAGGGAATCATGATTAGAGGTCCATTGAAAACCCCTTCTATATAAAATAATTACTGCACTTAAATCACTTTGTGTACTAAATCTTCCTCCACAACTGGTGGATTTGCTTTAATTAAAACATGTACAGGCCTTTTCTTCCAATGGTTAAAGCTTTGCAACTGTTAACACTTTTTCATCAAAAGCATTTAAATAGAAATTTCAGCGATCCTTTTATTAGTAAGAATAATATTATTTTTTACTGGATTATTGAAATAGAAGATTGATATTACACTAATTGAAAAATAATACACAAGCAATAGAACTTCTTGTAACATCGGATGATAAGAGTCTGTTCTGTCCTGGAATTCTGAATATCATTAAGAAATGCTGAGAATGGAATTTCCAAAGTGCATTTGAAGTAATACAATATTTATGATGATAAAGAATGTACCACATAATCCCTTGAGGCTCGTTGGCTGCATAATTAACATAAGTATAAATTAGATTTCAGTAAAATTGGATGACAATTTCATTATTTTAGTGAAAAGACAAGATTCTACCAAAAGACAAGTATCAGAAAACTGAGAATCCCTAACTACCTCTTTTCTAGTTAAGTAAAAATGACACAATATGATGTGTCAGAGAGGCAAAAATGGCAGTGGACTAAGGCTGCTCCTCGTGTGGCTGATGGCTAAAAGCAGGAGATTGCTGACTGTGTGATAAAAAGCAATTGCTGCAGTCATTGATGAAATGGTTTGAATATTGCACTGATTGATTGTTTGCCCCTGTGAACGTGTGGCATCCTATTAAAATGCTTAATCATCAAAGTCAAAAGTCACTAACTTACATGGAATCCAACTGAAAATGTGGACTTGCCAGCTAAAGTTAATTGTGCAGTAAGATTTGTGTATAGCCTTACATGTGGGCTTGAAAATTCCTTTTAGGAGTGAAACTAGAGGAACCAAGCCATCAATATGTCAAGTCATTATATATTGCCTTCTCATCTGCATGACCTGCTATCATGACACCACCATCCCATTAAAACATATTCATTTGCTGGTGCTGGCCAGAAGTGACACTGATAGAGCAGGCATTAGTTTTTAGAGGCAAAACCAGGATATTTTTGAAATTAAATGCAGTTATTCACTACTGGCTACTTGAGCCTTCTGACTTTTCTCCCAATATTGCTGACAGTCATCCTCATTTCCCAAAAGAGAGACCCTGTCACAGTTGAAATCAATAGGAATTTTGGCTCTAACTTAAATCCTTTCAGTGCCTGATGCCTAAGTGGATGTAGGGAATGAAATCTTGAAAAGAAACGTTTAGCCTAAAAATTTAAGAAAAGTGTTCATTTATAAGGTCCTAGTCTATGAAATAGTTTCTCCATGAGAAGCTGGTTTGGGAGACCTGTCTATGGATGGCTCATACGAAATAATCTCCTTGCAACATAACAGGTATAAAATGAGGTGGTACTTGGTGGCTCACTGAGCAAAAACTCGAATTTTCCATAGCATTTAAATCAAACATGGCTGCCTAAGAAGTTTTAAATTGTTTTTACCTGGTGGATCCTGAGACAGATGTTTTTATACACTTTAATGCTGTCTGATAATTGCTGTGTGTGAAATGAATAAAAATGCCAGATTATATTTTCATTTCTAACTATAATGAGCAATTATCGACTCCCCTGTCCTTGGCAGAGTGTAAAGATTTATTAGCATCAGAAATTAATATTGATCAAATCTAGGATGGTGGGTCAATGAATATTAAATGAAGGTATTTTCATTTTCCCAAGGTTAAACCAAGATTTTGCTCTGTGAATTCTGTCATCAAGGTTTTGCTTCTGGTTTCAGCTATGCTGAAAATGTAATTGCAGATGCAGGACTCTAGATGTGCTTTCATTTGCAACGTTATATTTCAAGCAGTTTTAAGACAGATGGAAATGATTATCAAAATCATGCAAGCTGGTAAAAAAAAAAAAGGGATGGGATGTGGGGGGGGCTGACTCCTTACTGTACATAAAAGGTTTGCTGTGTCATTTCCTAGCCCTGGCTGATAGGATAGCAGACGTTGAGGTGGTGGATTATCTCATCACCATCCATAAATACAGTTTGGGTTTGTGCACCATGGCTCTACAGACCCTACTGAGTCTGCATCACTTCCACTCATGGAAGTCTTTTGCTGAGCTGGGAGGTTGTTAAATTGTCATTACCTCCACAACAGGTCATGGTTTCTCCTATTCTTCTTCAGGCTGCCTCTGCCCATCTTTTTTTATTCTCTGGCTCTAGAGTATTTTCCTAAAAATTATAACCAAGACTGCTACCACTGCTTGTGGTCCCTGTGGTCCTTTGCTTTAATGTAGATAAACAAAACATCCTTATGAAAACCAATTTTTTAAAAATCTATATTTAAGGTAGTGTGAAAGAAATGGTGTGAAATATTTACTGGTACAAAATACCTTCACTGGTATATCTTGACATTTTGAAATATTAGTTAGCTAGGGTGCTTCAACAAATATTTTCAAGATTTACCTCTTGCAACCTTGTGTTAGAAATCAGAAAGGTCACTGACTCCACACAGCCTTCATGCAGTCTCTTTTTCTGCTTGCCCTGAAGTTAGGAGAGGGAGGAGTCAGCTTTCACTGGCTGGAACTCCTCACTTATTTACCCTGGTGTTCTGGAAACTACTGAAAAATCTGAGCATGAAAAGCAACTCATTTATTCTGCTCCATTGCAGGCTAAGGTTGTTTGAACTTGAATTCGTGTATTCCTACAAAATGAAATAGAATGATTTTTTGTATTATTATTATTTTTTTCTAATAGCCAATAGTACTACCTCATCCTGCATGCAAACTAGAAAATAGGAAAGTTTTACACAGCTGAGCCACCCTCCTGTTCCTGACTGATTTTTGAAGCACTGAAATGACATGCTGGCACATGTATCAGGCTAAGTTAAAACACAATTTTGCCTCAGTAAGACGCTGAATTAAGACATGTATTTTGCTCAAAGTCACTAATTCGATGAGAATTCTCTGTTTCAATGTCATGTCTAAAAATTGAAGTACCAAAACTGAGTGCAAACACATGGGTTTGAGATGACAGATTTGCCTTTAATGCTCAACTTTGTTGTGTCAAGAAAGTCCCTGATTTGTATTCATTTCTTGTTCCCTTTCTTCATTCTGCATTTGTGTAAAAGCTTAAAAAGTCCCTTATTCTTGCTGACTTTCTTATCTTAATTTCTCTTTGATCCTTTTTTTAGTTCATTTTTCCATTTTAACCTTTCTGTAGCTGTACATGTTGTTTAAAGCTGTTATTCTCTCCAAAAATCCTTCCCCTTTCCTCAAGATAATTTCTGTCCTTGAATAAAACTTTCAAAGTAGCTCAAGTCCCATATTCAGAAGATAAAATTACTGAGAAGCATTTTCACTTGGAGAATCACTGAACTAAATATTAAGCTAATCACTTCAAGTGATTTATGTTCCAAACTCGCTTTTTTTTTCTTTAAAATTTTGCCTTCTTTTAATTTTTCCAGTTGTATCTAGTTCTTTCCTCTCTCCCTTACCACTTTTTTGCTACACAGTCTTCTGCTATTTTCGTGTCTGTTTTCATTTCTCTCTCATATCAATTCCCAGGGTTTTTTTGTATCCTCTGTTTCATGATTATTTTCTTTTTACCCACTGGCATATTCAGCCTTCCCTAACTTTCATCTGGTCTTCTCTTTTAAGTCTGTGCAAGAGCAGTGGTGGTATCTTAACAAAGCAAGGGGAGAAAACTACCCTGTGTAGCAGCCAAATCTAGTGTTTTATTCAGCTCCCCATATGCTGTTCACAAAACACCCTCTTCATATCCATCTTCCTGCTCATTTTCTTGATATGCATGCTACACAAATGTCCCTTAAGAGAGAATTTGTGAACCTCAGCAAGGTAAGTTGACAGCCTCAGAAGAGAAAAATTTAATACCTTCATTAAGCATGGCTACAAGGCAAAGATATTCTTTCATTTCTAGTAAATTCCCCTAGCACCTTCTTTCCTAAGTTATTCTTTCTGCAAAACAGTATGAAATTATGAGTCTTTTTTGCATTCATGGTAGCCTTCTACACTATAAATTACAGCCTGAGATTTTTAACCTTTTTGTTCCTTCTACAGATTCTGTCTTTAACAGCTTTTACAGTTGAAAAACTTATAAATAATTGTGTAATGGATTTTGACACCCCTTAAAATTGCATTATTCTAGGAAATCCATGATACAGGTATTTTCTGTGGAAAGAAAATTTTGTACCTCTCTAAAACAAAACACCACAAGGAAGTAGTATAAATAAAAATTTGGTTAAGAGATTATTCACCCAAAATTAATAAGTGCTTTTAACTACCAAAATAAAAGAGAATGAAGCCTATGTATATTTTTTTTTCTGCATGGGACTATACAGTATATTATATTCATATGTTAGTATGAGATTGATTTCAATTTAAAAAAGAGGTCACAACTTTCAATATTATACAGATTTATTGGTATAATGGAACTTGCCATTTCCAATAGGAACACATATTTCTTAAATTAGGCCACGACAGTTGATAGTTTTGTTAGAAATATGATAAAATTGACCTGATTAAGTTATGAATTGTGAAATATTCGTGGGTGAAAGGTCTGTGTCTGAGGAGCATCCTGGGGAGGCTTTGAAGATAAAGGTTTATGTGTATCCCAGCAAAGATGTGCTCTGATGGAAAAATGTCTCCACGTGAAGGTTGTGCAGCCTGGATCCCAGCTGTGAGTCTCTGATCATGGGTTATAGCTGCTGCTTAGCTGGATAAAGCAGGAATTAAACTTCTGGGGAATTAACTGTGAATTAAGTACTTTTAAGGCTGTTTTCTTACATAGAATTATAGAACAGTCTGAGTTGGGAGGGGCCTTTTAAAGGTCATCTAGACCAAAGCCCTCTGTACACGTATGCTTTCGTGTAGATCTCCTCATACTTGATATTTTAAGTATAATTAATAAATTTCTTCTACTGTAACATGTCTTGGGTGTCAAGGTTGACAAGCTAGAGGTGGCTGATGACAAGTCTTAAAATCAGGGACCTGGACATTTCTTGTATTCTGGTATTAGCAGCAAAAGGCACAAGTCAATGTTGGAAGCAGGCATCCTTCTCACGTGGTTTTGAGAGGGTTTGAAGCTGGTAAGGCAAAGCACTGGTGTGGAAAAAAACTTTTTCTATCTCCTCAACTTGCTGTTCTTCAGCACAAAATAGGAAAAGTAGGAACAGCTTATGGATCCTCTTTCCAGGGGTGTGGCTACTAAAGTGGTCTGCATTAGTCCCGAGTTAGTTATTGAGGAGTTTGTTGCTTATCACTTCAGATTTCATCAATTACCAAATTAATAAGATGCATTTCTAGATGTCAAAATTTTATTTCTAAAGCAGTGCAGTCAAATAGGATTTTTGGTAAGCCTCTAAGTATACATCTTTATGTACATAAATTCAAAAATTGGCCTAGTAATACCTAGTGAAGTTTCAGCTACTAGAAATCCTTTGTTTGTCACTATTTTAATTTCCCCTCAGAATTAAAGATGATTATATTTTTCATAAAAAGGAAATGACAGAAAAGAGTTTTTCTAAAAAACACAATTTTTTCTAGATTTTATAAATATTAATTCCCTCTAGATAGGTCACCTTTTTCTCTATTTCATTATGTATAGCCATAGGATAAAGGTATACTATTATCACTGCTATTGCTATCATGTCATAATGTCACAATATGTTCTCTTTTTTGTTTCTATTTTAGTACATTTTTGAAATAATTGTGGACAGCTGCTGCTGAGTAAAATACTCCCTCTTTTATCTCCCAAGTGTGTCTTGGTCTGAAAACAAATTGGCAGAACTTTGTTGATACGTATATACATTTAAAATGTAAACATACCCAGCATGATCAAAAAAAAAAGTAAGGTAATACATTTTTAACTGTAAAAAATGGGTAAAATGCAATACAAAATTTTGAAAACCTTCATTTCCTAAAGCAAAACCTTAAAATTAAGATATATTTACCCATGGGAATTTTCTTCAACAGTGAGCTGTTTTCCTAAAAGTCTTCCTTTCCTTCCTTTCCTTCCTTTCCTTCCTTTCCTTCCTTTCCTTCCTTTCCTTCCTTTCCTTCCTTTCCTTCCTTTCCTTTCTTTTCTTCCCTCCTCTTCCTCTTCTTCCTTTGCCTCCCACAGAAGGGAAGAACTTATTAGTAGCTCAGCACATAAAAATACCTCTAAATGAAAGATCCCAGATGGTAATTAGAAACCTATATCCTAATGGAAAAAAACCAAGAAAAGACAGAGTGGAAATGCATAAATATGCCCACTACAGCACTAATGCCCCACGGTATCAGAGGTATTGTGGTCGTTTTGAAGCAGAGAACACTGAACATGGTTAATCTGTGGCACAGCTTTATTTAGAATTCTGCTTTAAATTCAGATGTTGCACATCACAGCAACTGCTCCGTGAACTGCTGAGCTCCTGTAGGAGCCCCAGTCCGGGCTCTCTGGGTGTGCAGCTGTTCAGTCAGTACAGAGCACTACAATTACAGTCACTTTTACTTCTCCTGTGTTTAGTTACCAGGAAAAAGTCACCACATGTTGCCCTCCCTTGCTTCGCTGGAGAAGGTTTGTGCTTTGAAGCAGCGGTTCTTTTAGCATCACGGTTTTCTCATTTCTTCCGTGCTGTGCTAGGGGATGTTGGGTATTTACCATTTTTCTACCTTCCAGACTCTTCAGGCTAATTAGAGATTATATCCTAGACTCCTTATTCATATGAATAGAATATTATTCATTTTGTTTCATTCCTATTTGCAAAACATTTTTTTTAGAAATAAAAGGAATAAATGTTTCTAGACATAGTCAGTATTCAGCTTTAAATTTTTGAGAAAAGTAAGCTGACAGAAGTTTCCTTTGTCCTATTCTGGTTCTTTTTTTAGAGCATGGAATGTCATTGGTAATCAGTGATTCATTTAAATGTTATGAGTGATTTGAGGGGAAAATTGTAGGGACTTTTTGTTGTTTTTCTTGTTCGGTCGCTTGTTTTTTATTAAGGAAATGAACTGAAAACAAAATTCAGAAGTCCTAAACTCCGGGATATAGACTTACATTAACACTCTTCAAGGTTATTACAAATCTGAAAAGCTTTCATTCTGCAGCTGTATCTGGCGTAGCAACCTTTGCCTGAATAATGAAAGCATAAAAAATTGCAAGATGGGCCTCAGGAAAAGAATCACCTGCAGCATCACAGACCATTAGCAATGGGTATGATCATCTTAACAAACAAATAGGAAAAGGAGAAAACTTTATCTCCGAGTCTCCTAAGTGAATTCTCAGTTGGGGCAGGGATTTTCTCAGTCCCTTTTCGTGGTGAATAAGTTCTTTCAACTGCTCTCAGCTTCCCACTTTGTTCTCCTGTTCCTGTGTTGTGTGAGACACAATGAGCTGAAAAGCTCTGAGGTTTTACCTGTATTGTTTTCCACTGTGTTGTTGCATAACATGTGATTCATCTCTCTTAAAGATGATTATGGTCTTCATGGACCTACTTCTTACTCAAAACTTGGCTGGACAGTTTTTAAGGAAAAACTTTCACCTACATTTTCTACTTGCCTATCTGACAAATTGCCAGTGAAACCAGTTTCACTGTACTTAAAAGCTTAAACTACAGCCGAAAACCAAAATATTCTGCAAAAGTACATCTTCTAGTATGATGAAACACACTCTAGACACGTATTTGTAGTATGAAACTGTTGTCCAGATCAGAGAACCAGAGGCTGTTGAGATTTTTACATGATTATAGCAGTAAGAGAACAAACTCATGTGTACCACATGGTTATAGCTCAGTTGGATATTTCAGCTGATTCTGCTGACTCCTGCGTGTGATGCCTCCAGAGAGACCTCAGCAGATGAAGAAAGTGGTTTTTGTATGGTGTATATTTCTTTTAATGATGGAAATATAATTCAGTCTAATTTCCTAAGAAGAGTTGCATTTGAAGCCTTGCTATCTTAATAAAGGAATTCACAAAGACAGTTTTGTTTAAAACTGGAATTTTACAGTCCTCTGCTTCTGGTGACTTAGTAAAATTTCAGATTATTTTTATCTCTTCTAAAAAAAGAAAGGCTGCTGAAAGGGAAAAGGAGTTTGGCTTTGTTGTTATTTGTTGTTTTGGTTTGGGGTTTTGTATTTATTATTCCAAAGACAGTTATATGCATTATTTGTGTCAGGTTCTACTAGCAGCTTAAGATCAAAATAGCATCATAACTGTTTACTATTGGAAGAAAATCTAGGGTTTCATTCTGTAACTTTCACTGAGGTAAAAGGATTCAATCATATAAAGATTTCCAGCAGAACAGCACGTTCCCAAATTCAGTGTGTACTCTTCAGTCTACATACGTTGTGTTAAGAGGAGCTTATTTCTTCAGAGTACATAGCTTTTCAGTTAAAAGTCAGTCTTTATGCTCCAGTGGTGTTTTTATTTGCATCTGGTGTACAAATTGTGTCCTTTTTGATCGATTTTGTGCTTTTACCTTTTACTAGACGAGCACGTCACAAGGCTTACAGAAGATCTAGGGTGGCTTGTGAGCACCGTAGTAAAAAGGACTGAAAGCTTTTCTTTCTTTTTTCCTTATGGAATTCAGTGTTGAAACCGAGGCATTTAAGAACAGTTGTTGAAAACCTTCTGTTGTGAGCAGAGCTTGAAAAGAAAACAATACCATTGCGAGTCACTTGTTCTTTTATTGCTTCTCCCTGTGCAACCTGCTTTTAGCTGTTTATTTTATGCTGATTAAACAGACTCCTTTCATTAACTTCACTTCCTTAGATATTGTTTCTTCTGCAAACAAGACAAGTGCCAAAACCAGTCATCTTTTAGCTTTGTTCAACCTGAACTTTTGCTAAGCCGTTCCCATGTGCTCGGTAAATAATAACTATAATGGGATTCTATTAGTCTAATCATTCTAGCACAGAAGGAGGATATTTAGCCAAGTCAAAAGCATGTTTGATAATACATCCTAGAGAAGTATAAGCAGCTGGTTAGTCTAAGAAAAGCAAAACATATTAATATATTAAAAAAAAAAAAATAGTTTTAGACCCCTTCTTTTCTACTCCTCCAAACTTGTCCTGTGAGCCTGGATTCATGTACCAGGAGAGAGTGGCTGTCACCCAGAGCTGGAGTTGGGATGTATGAGGACATGTAGGAGGTAGGCACAGATATCTAAAACACACATATGTCACTGCTGGATCAGAACCAGCTGCCCCTCGAATCAGTAATAAGTGGTAAATTAATAAGTTATGATATATTAATTCTTGTTTAATAGTACTTTGCCTTGTGTTTTCCCACCACTTTGGCTGGGGAGTATAATTTAGGAAGGGAAGTAGTGTTATTTAGCATCTGAATTCCTTTCAGTCCTGGCAAACACTGAGCATGCTGACCTTGATCTAGCTGATTGTTTAAATACATGCTGGTCCAGTGGTTCCCCTTTCCTGCTTGTTAAAAACATTGCCAAGCTCAAAATTAAAGAAAACAATACAGTTCATTATTGTACTGTTATTTTCCTCATTTAACTGTTTAATTTGTATCACTGGCAGAAAGAGAAAACACGTTCTGAGCTCTTTTACTCTATATATTCTCACTCCTGAATACCTTACTTCACATCTTTTACAGTGAATCAAAGCATTGAAAGTTTTATTCCACACTGAACCTTAAACTGTGTTTAGATATAAAATTAGTGTGCACTTCCTGTGATGTTTCTGCTGTTCTTATTGCAATTTAATCTCACACTTTGTAACTAACTAAACCTATTCTAGGAAATCCCACGTATTCTAATACAGATACTAAATTTTTTAAACTAGTCTTCTGGACTAAGGGATACTATACTGTGCCATCTACAGTTTATCTGATTTATTTCAAAGTGAATGGGACTAATTTGAGGCTTTTCAGGTCTAAATTTAAAAAAATCCTATATTTCTGATTAAATCAAAGTGAAACTGTCCCTTGGAATAGTACTTTCAATGTAAGAGAATTTTTGTACATATGTTAGTTGAACAAACCCAAAATCAGTCTCTGTATATCAATGTATTCTTGAATCCACTGAAATGCATCCAGTAGAAACTCAAACATGTCCAAGAAGCATTGAACCATCATTTATTTATTGTCCTGGCTGCATACTACAGTAAACAAGAGTTGCTCAAGTGTTTTGTATTTCCAGTAGTTTTGAGCAAGAAGTACTGAATTCTTAAAAATACATCCAAGAAACTTTCCAAGTAACAGGTGTGTGGGAGAAGCTGGCTGAAACAAACAGGTAGACTGCAGAGTTTTACTTTGTATTTAGCCATCCAATCAAACACAGAGGTATAGTTTAGGAGAAATAAGAGTAGAATTTGAAAAATTCATAAAAGGCTTAGTTGACTTAAATCTCCTGTCAAGGTCAGTGACAGATTTACTTTTTACAGAAACAACCTTTAGGATAATCTGGAATTATTTAAAGCTAATACTGCATTTTATTATCAAGCCATCTGGGAGAGAATAAATATTATTATTATTATTAAGTCATTAATGAAAATGAGTAAAGCAGTTCATAAAAACTTAACCGCATATGTTTTTCTACAGCCCCTTTCTTTTTATATTTTCAATAAAGGCCTTAATGGTAGAAATCCTGGCTGAGGGTAAATTAGATGTTAGAAATACCTCTTATTTTCATGAAAAACAAAGTTGGTATATAATTTGTAATCTCTGAACCACCAGTACTAAGAAGTGAACTACAAGGCTTCTGCCTTCCTGTTTCATTTCTTTCCACTCTCTCTTGTCATCCCCATCACAGCTTTTCCCTGCCTGCCTCTGGCTTGTTGGAGAAGCTCAGGGGTGGTGGGTGTGGAACAAAGCTTGTCATTGCTGAAGTGTCACTCACGGTGGTTATCTAGGACTGGCATTATCAAAAGTCATAAAAAATCTATGAGTAGAGTGGGCTGCCAGCAACAGGAGGAATAAGATGAGGGCAATCCTGTGAGGAGCAGGCAGTGGTGCCACTTAGGTGTGGGGAGTGGCAGAGCTCAGCAGAGGGAGGGGGTTTGTGGGTCCCTTGCTTGGATTATTTTGATCCATCAGTTCACTCTGACTATTGAGTTGCTGAGGAAGCAGGGTAAATCACTTTTGTTCCTCGTCTGCAAGGTGAGGAATGACAGCATTTCTGTGATGAGTGAATGTATCTCAGATACAAAACACTGAAAGAGGCAAGCAGAATTATTTTGTCAGGTGGTTTAAGATGGAAAGAAGAAAATTCTGGACCAGATCTGAGGAAGGTTAACCACAACGACCAGAATTAGGTGGAGCCTTGCTCATTCACCTCACTCTTGACCCTGTGATACTCAAAAGCTGTTCCTTAGTTCTGTACAAAAGTTGTCCTATTCTTGAAGACTTAAACTTGATGATTGCAATGAAATTCATTAAGAACATTGCTAAAACTCTAGACCAAAGTGAGCATGCCTTGCTGACACTTTCAACAAACCTGGATGGGAAATGGATGGGAACTCTAACACAGCCTTAGAGAACACTGAAAAATTGAAAAGAAATCTTTAGTTCTGTGATTTTGTCTTTGTCTATAAATTCTGAAGAACTCCAGTTTTCTGAGTGTAAAGAAAAAGTAGTATTTCCATTTGAATTACCATATTTTTCTAGCACCGTGCAAAAGTGTATAAACAGACATACTCTTATTCTAAAAAGCTCTGAACAGACTGTTGAAGGTTTCCCTCCCATTTTACTTGTCTGATTTATAGCTGGAGTTGGCAGCAATGTCTATAGCTAAAGTTTCTTATCACTTTCTGTTACCACGTCTGGTTTCAATTGCTTATAATTTTGCCAGCTTCAGCTGCTTCCCAGTGTTTTAAGACCTTTTGGCTTGGCCAGTGGTTTTGAGCTTTTATGATACTGGTGAGTTACTTCAGAAGTTTTATGGACCTCATCCTGAGCTGATCTAAATTTGTGTAACTTGAACACTGGGTTTAGCTATACTTTCCTGGATATCATGCTGCAGAAAGAAGCCCAGCTGGTTTTATTTATTTTTTAGAGAGTTGTGATGTGAATGAGAATGAGAGAGACAGTAAGGAAAATTGGGAGGAAGTTGGGCTGGAAACTCTACAGTCATGACATGTAGTAACTTCTTTCTATTATTCTGCCTTTTCATGTTGCACAAGCATGTGGATTCCATTTGACTGCAGCCAGCTCTGCCCTTCATCAAGCTCAAATTTCTTGCTATTGCAAAAGCAAGCCTGAGGGGGTTATCCTAAAGGAGGAAAACTTCAATAAGTAACCTAGTGCATTTTTCACTGAATTCCTACACGGAAGAGGTGGTAGAAAAAGTTGCCTAATTTATTTAAGTAGTGCTGTGTTTGTGCTCCCCAAAACTGAGCTCCCCTGTTTTCTGTAGGGATCCACTGGGATAACTGGATTCCTGCAGTTAGTGCCATATCACCATGTCTGTAGTAGGGGGTTCCCCTTCAGCAAGGGTGCCAGAGAATGGCAGCACTTAATGACAAACACTACAGGGGGAACAAGGCTGATCCAGCAGAGTGGGTTGTCCATTTCCAGTGGCTGCAGTAAGACTGCACACAGGAAGGGGTTCATATGTTTAGTGCTTTAATGGTTAATGTGGATTTTTATTTAATTTTGTGAATGGAGAATGCTAATTTAATAATGAGAATTTTGAGTCCTGCAGTGGCACTTCAGCGTAACGAAGTGTATTTAAGCCATTCATCTTTCTTGTGATTTCAGCTTTTGGACTTCCTCCTGTTTTCTTAACATTTCTTTATCCTTTAGCAATCTTAAAACAGTAGTCTGTTATTCTGAGTGGATGCTTGCTCTACTGCAGGCATATATGGGTTAAAGCAGAGAAAGTCTCACTGTAGTATACTGTATTTAATTTCCAGTACTTCACTGAAGGTGTCAGTATTTTCAAGGAGACTCCAGCGCTGCTGAAACTGTCAGTCTTATGTAGTCAGTGCTATGGTTAAAATACACATGCAACAAGTTAAAAAGGATACTTAATTAAATCCTTCATTAAGGTTCAGTTTACTTCTCTGAGCTCTTAGTGTATAGGGCACATGTAGTTAGTGATGTGGTAATGAAACCAAATTGTTGCATTTTTTCTTTTCAAAAGGGCTGTGGGTAGGGGCTTGGACAGGGACTGAACCAGCAGCTTTTTTTTTCCTGTCAGAAAAATCTGATTTAGTTCGACCACATTAGAGACAATATGTTCTGTAGGATTAAGTAACTTACTAAGAAAATTTATCCAGAGGCAGAAAAAAGACGTGCACAAAACCTTTCCTGGGAGCCTGAGTCCACTATCGAGTGTGGTTCTCATGGTGCCAACACCCCTGTCCTGGCCTGACCAAGGACACAACCTGGGAGCAGACCAAGTTTTCAGTCAGCACTGCTGCTGTCTGGCAAACAGACTTGCAAGTAGCTTTCAGGCAGAATTTCTGCCCGTGAAACTACTTCGTGAAAGGTATTGATGGCCAGTGAGTTTGTTTAGACCAACAAATCCATACTTTGATAATATCAGTGCGTTCAGCTGTTCCCACTCTTCTCCCCAGGAGAGCCAGTACCAGACTGATCTTTGTGAGTGGTGTAACTTTGTACAGGGAAAACCATCAAATTACCTGAGAGAGTAGCAGAGTTGCCTCTCAGGAGGCTCACTTTTTATTAATTTAAAAAAATATAATGCCTAGATCTCGGACCTCCAAAATGTGTTTGATTTTAGCTGGATTCTTGAATAGACCATGTCTTCAGCTTGGTCTTTCAAAGACTGTTGTAATTTTTCCAAACACACTACTTTTCTCACTCTTCATCATTAAGGATTATGTTTCTTTTCCTTGTCCTCTGATAAATTCCAGGTGTACTCGTTAATTGGATGCATCTTTTAGTAATATTATCAATGCCTCTTGCTATAGGTGGATGCAGAACTTCAAACTCTCAGGTTCAGACAAGCTGAACTTGTAGAATGCAAGATGGAGCAAGATTGTCATCACTTGATTTATAGGTATTGAGGCCTAATTTCTGACTCAATTTCAAAGTTTTGGATAGTTTAAATTAGTTTTCTTTTTCTGAAAGTTAGTTTAAAGGGAACTTCAGAGCACAGTTACCATCTCTTGGAACACAGCTTTTCTGTCTGTGACCCATTTCTTCTGATTCTAAAGGACTCCAGCACACCTGGCAACCCCCTTTTGGAAGAGCAATCTGCAAGACTCATTCTTCTGTCTCAGAGTCATGATGAGGGTGGACTCCAGCTGAGCAACCTGATCTAGCTGAAGATGTCCCTGATCACTGCAGGGGGTTGGAACTAGATGACTTTTAAAGCTTTCTCTCACCCTAAATGATTCTTTGAGTCTGTGACTGCACCCAGCCATGTTCTCCAGAGAGCCTCGCTTCACCAGTATATTCCATTTTCTGGTTCTCAGCTTTTGAAATTAGGTGAATTAGGAGGTGACTGGAAAACGAGGGTGTATCTGACCAATCTGATGCTTGGTTGACCTCGTAGTAAACCAAAGCAGTTCAGAGGAGAGCAGAAAAGTAATAAACAGTTGAGGGAAGTAGTGCTGAGCCATGTATCAGCTTGCTGTGAAGCCAGGTCTGTGCCGCAGTCAGTGTGAGAGAGGCAGAGGCACATGTCTGGGAGGAGAAGAGGGATAATCAGGAGACAGTGAAGCAGTAGGTGAAGTGTCACTTACAGTAGCCTTTTATGCCAGCTGAGCTGTCTTGCCTGCCATGGCTCCGAGTTTGAAAGCCTTTTCATGCCAAGGCAGACATGCAGTGAGGAGAGTATGACCCACAATCTGGCCCATCTTGTTCTTGAGAAAAGTCTCCTGGAAGAAACAGAATTTGAACTAGAAAGCAAAATGACTCTCTTAACAGACCGTGAAGTGCTGACAGGCTGCTTTTAAAACAAACAAAAGTCCAAACCACCCAAAACTCACACTTGATTTTGTATGTTTTTGGATTTAAACTCCCCCAATGTGTGTAGATGTTGTACAGAATATTACACTTCGAGAATGTTTCAGGTCATCAGTCTGTTACTTGCAGGATTAAAAATCTGTCTTAAAAGACATTATGATCTGTCTGGAAGGCTGGTGAAAATGTATCCTTCTCGTAGCTGTTAATCTCCACATCTGCCCCTCTAGAATGCTTTCATGTGATCTGCCCCTGTTGTTTTTTAAGCTTATGTGACTGATGCTAGATAAAGATTATATAGATCAAATGGGAAAGAAGTATGATTATTTTACATACAATATAAAATTCAAAAAGCATGCTTTCATCTACCCACTCCTTTTAAAAAAAATGGGGGGTGGGGGGAAAGGGAAGAAAGGTGTCAGACCTTAGTCAGAGGATAATTATCTTCTCCTGCACAGTGAGTTATAGAAGAAACATTGAACTCATCAATATGAGAATATCCCCCCAAGTTATAATGTGGAAAAAGTAGAGGGTTGAAACTAAGAACAAAGGCTTGTCAGACTAAAATGGATACAGCTGTGTGTACAATTTCAATGCTGTTCATAAGGAATTACACTAAGATTTCTACAAAAGGACTTGTGTGATCACCAAAGTGGACATTTCTGGAATTTAGAAATACATCAATAGCAGTGGTGGGGGTGGGGGGGGTTTCTCAGCAAATTTGAACACCTCGTCCTTGTTTAAGTATGTTATACTACTGCTACTTGCATTTTCAACACTGACACTCAGTTGGCCAAGGTTTCCTGTGAGCCTCATGTCTGAGACTGCAGCAGCTGTTGGGATGTTGGAAGGTGCACAGACACTGCAAGCAGCCCTGCCCTAAAACCTCAGAGAAGCGTGGTAGCTATTATTTGATGCAGTCAAGTCTTTTAAAAGAAAAACTTCTTCATCTCCAACAGTTTTTTTCCTCTGTTTTGATAATATTAAGTGATTTCCTGAGCTACTTCTTATGGTGAGAACACTTAGTAATTCAAGACATGCAAAGCAGAGGAGGGATTCTGCTTGAGAAAATCACTTGCAAATTCCTGTTAATTTTGCACGCAATTAACGTGGTGTTGGCCTTTCTCAGCACTAGTCAATATGATTGATGGATTTCTTTCAGGGCAGTCGATTTAGTTTATTGAGGACTTTTAAACAGTGACTGATAGCTCTGTAAGTCAAAGAAAGAGTAGTTTAAAGGACTGCCAGAAGAGGTACTGAATATAAAATAGCATTCTTTTGAGATTGAAGTTGCACTAAAAAGTTTCATGAAAGCAGTAAATCGTTGCACCTTTATGAGAAAGAATGTATAGCTGGAAAAATTTCAGTTTTATTTAAAAATGCATTAGGTTGGGTGGGTTTTTTGGTTTGTTTGTTTGATATCTGTTAGGATAAAAATAGCTTTAGTTCTTTGTGTTCCTAATCAGTTAATATGTTGGAGCAGTATTAAAAATAAAGTTAAAATGTTACTACTGGAAATAGAGTGGTACATTTACCTCTCAGAAAACAAAATGTGTAATTCCTGACAATTTCTCTAACAGCCATTTACTTTTTACCAGATAGAAGGTATTTTTAAAAGTGAAAGTGATAGGAACCCCCAAACTTCTGTGGCTGTGGGGTGTTGACTTCCAACCCTTGCACAGCTTCCTAAAGGCGTCTTGGTGATGTGAATTCCACTGTCAGTCACAGAGTAGTCAAGGCAGGAAGGCATCTTTGGAGATCATTCCTGGTCCAATCTCCTGCTCAGGGCAGGGTCTGCCAGAGCAGGTTGTTCAGGGCCATATCCCATCAAATTTTGATTATGTCTGGGGATGAAGAGGACTTTTTCAGGATTTCATAATTACGTACTTAAAATAAACTCTGTTCTTGCTGCTGGTTGTTGTAAATATTATTGTGAATTTAGCTTTCCCCAGGTATTTTATATTGAATTCAGGCAACAAACTTGACCAGTTCTGCCTGGGAGCTACACAGTTTCACAAGATATGTGTCCCTTTGTACTTTCAGAATTTTACGTGGTACTTTTGTGGGGATGTGCTGTCACAAGCAGCTGTGATCTCTTTAAAGGCAGAATGGACCACTAGAGGAAATGATCCAACTCATCTTTCTTTCCAATTTGGTCTGCAAACTTGGTTCTTTCCCAGTACCACACTTAGTTCTACTGTGTGGGCACATCTTCCACCATACACAAAGTCTCATCCAACTAAAAAGAAACTTCTGGATTTCTGTTTTTGTATGATGGGGTTTTATGTTTGTGTGTTTCTGTTAGTTTTGTGTTCTTTAAGGGACTGAGATTTAGACCTCCATGGAAGCTGTTGAAAGATTGAAGAGAAGCAGCCAAACTGTTTTTGGTGGGGTGAAGTGTGCCAAGAGATTTACCCTAAATACAAAAAAACAAAGGCTAGATAGTAGGCCTTTCATGCCTATGCCCTTTTTCTTTTTATTATTTCTTAAAATTTTTTCTTTACTTATATATTTTCGTCCTTTTTATTCATCAGTCTTGATGTCCTTACAGTAATTGTCCCTGTGACCTGGCTGTGCCTGGCACGGGGCAGCCCCGGGTGCCCCTCAGAGAAACAGCCTGGAAACCTCTCCCATGTCAGCCTCTGGGCATCTGCACTGGATACAAAATGCCAGTATTTCCGCTGAAAATTTAAAAGCACAAAAGATTGTATGAAAAAATTACCTTTACTTTCCCCCCAGATTTTGGGGGGATGAAAATGTGGAGGTCTACTCCTATTTCTGTGAAGATGCAATGAACATCACATAGCAGACAGATATGTTTGTTCTCTTTAGGAAATTTCCTTTATTTAACTAACTAAATGTGCCAATCATTTTTTCTTTCTAAAAGCAGTGTTAGGGTGCTGGGTTTTAAATCAAAAGACATCTGGTATGCATGCAACAAATTAAAATGTTTTCCTTTCTTTTATTTCCTTAATAAGAAACAAAAAGTTTTCTGCTTTGTTCAAACTGTGCGACTCCATTCCCTGTGGATTTTCATGGCTTATGTTTTGTGAGTCTTTGAATGGGGACAGTGATGGACTTTGTGGAAATTCTGGAGCAGGAATTTTAGTTATTGACCTTATGGCAGGTAAAAACCTTACAAGAATATTCATAAGGCATTTCACATGCACAGAGGATTTCCAAGTAGTAAATGTCATCTTTTGTCTTTTTTGCACCTAGTTGAAATAAATGTACAAGTCTGATAGTAAACAGAATATCTGTCAACTATGTTGGCATTTGTACCTGCTAGCAATAAGTTCAAGCACAGAAAGGTGAAACTATTGGATAGCTAGGAAGTAGAAAAAATGTTATTACTCCCTTTTCAACAAATTTGGCAGAATACATGGGTCATTTGTCAGAGTTCCTGCTTGTCCTTCTTTGTGTGATGTTGCATTGATAAAACAGTTGATCAGTGACCTGTACAAATCAATGGGCTGCCTTTCCAATATTTGGCAGGGGGCTTTGGATGGGTTGCATGCCATTAGTGGGTTTGTCTGTGCTACTAAGGAATATTCTTGACCACAAGACACCAATGATCAGAGAACAGGAGGCAGCCCAGGGCTGCTTTTCTGTCTCACACTTTCTTTGTGTCTTTCCTGACTCCATCAGGTTTGTAAGCCAAAAGGAGTGGCAGTGCAGGCTGATAATATCTGATCTCCTCTGACATCAGTGGGTATTGTGGTTAAGTATATGTGAACAAAGAGGGGTGGAGGGGGAGAAAAATTGGACATCATAGAAAAACACCTTGTTTTTGGAGGTGCTCCTTCTTTTACCTCCTTCAGATGTGCTTGTGTAGAAACCTTTATTATTACATTATATTATGCTTTATTATACAGGAACCTTCCTGCCATTTGTTGCCTGGTGTTGTTTATGTGTTCCTGGTATAGTTCACTGGCATCTTGATGTCTGTGAGTTTCCATGATAATTTAGCTGTTAAGGGCTGTTCTTCAGATCATCAATCTGCTAGTTTCAAAGTAGTAGAGTGTGTTAAGGGCTTCACTTTAAGAAGCAATGTATATTTATAAATCACTTTGAATTGGGTGAGAGTTTTGGCTCCAGGGACAAGGCTTTTTGGGGATTCTTAAGTTGTTTATTAGACTAGGTGACACAGTTGGAAACTACAGATTCCTTGGCTCTCAGGCACCAAGGTCAGGAACAGCAAACTTTAAGCTAATCACAGAAGAGAAGAGTAGCTTCAAGCTTAACTTAATTATATTAGGGAATTAAAGAGAAAACTCTTGTTGGTACTTTTTAGAGCAGAGGTGAATGTGAGCGAGTGGAGACTTGATAAGGTCATAGAAAATCTTTAATGCTTCGTAAATGATAAGTACTGAGAAGAGGGAAATGCTTTTAATAGCAAATCTCTTGCTGTCAGGAAAAATAGTTCTGAGACCAAAAGAGCTACCAAAGGCTGGCTTCCTCAGTCTCTAAAGACATGTACATTCCCCTTCATCCCTGCAGATTATCTCCCTGCCCAATTTCCACTACGTTTTTATTAAAGTCAATGCTATTTGCACTATCTTCATATATTCCTTAGTAAACTCTTAAGCTACCCTGAAAATTCGTTACGCTTGCACTAGCTCTTAAAAGCAACAGGTTTTGCAACAGATTGATGCTGTTTGATCAAAGAGAAATAATTTAGACTAAAAGGTTGGTGTTAGAAAAAGTTATTATTGCTAGAGGCTTCTTGTGAGTGCTCTGTTATTTCTTCAGTTCTATAAATACACACAATTCTACAAAGAAAAGAAAAAACTGTTTCGTCACTTACCCTCTAAATTATACAAAGATATGGTTATTAAAAAAAATACAACAAAAAGGAAAAAAAAATGTAGCCTCTTCTAGATGACTAAATGAAACAAAATACAGATGGGTCTCTGCTTTATCTTTTAGGAGAATTAGGGAAGAGAAAATCAAGCAGCCATAATTTTCTATTTGCTAAATTTGGTCATGTAAAAACATTAGTTAAAGTACTTGTTTAAAGACTGTTTCATTCATGCGATATTTATAATGAGCTTCATGTAGGTGGTATGAACTAGGAATTTTATATGTTTATTGATTGGGGATGGCAAGAAAGAACTGCAATAAAATAGTATAATCCAAAAAGGAATGAAAAGAAATGCTGGAAATTAAAAAGCAGATGTTGGTGACTCTACTCACTTTTAAAAATTAATTTGACTGAAAAACTGCAGGCAATTAAATAAGAACCTGACAAAGTGTTAATGTGTATACTGTAGGGCTGCCTAGAACTTCTGACATAGCTATAGAGACTCCAAGGCAGAATTTCGATTACTAAAAACTTTATTTCCCAATAGCACAGAACCATTTTCCTAGATCTTCCCAGCTTTGTGAGTGAAGCAGATTTTTAGGATGATTTTGCTTAAGTCACAGTATCATAGAATGTTTGGGTTGGAAGGCATCTTTAAAGGTCTTAAAGTCCAGCCCCTCCCTTCAATGAGCAGGGCCATCTTGAAGTAAACCAGGTTGCTCAAAGTCCCATACAAACTGACCTTGAATATTTCCAGGGATGGGATAATTATCTGTTCCAGTGTTTCACCACTCTCCAAAAGTTAATTGCTGATATCTGCTCTGAACTGAACCTCTTTCAGGTTAAAACCATTGCCATCTGACTCCTTCTGTCACTACAGGTTCTACTAGAAAGTCTGTACCTGGTTTTTGTGAGAAGGAGCCAGGCATGTTTGTGAATGAAAAGCTCAACGTGACTTGACAATGTGTGTTTGCAGCCCAAAGGGCAACCATAACCTCCATGTGCTGGGCTCATCCAAAGCCCCGTGGGCAGCAGGGCAGGGAGGGGATTCTGCCCCTCTGCCCCTCTGCTGAGACCCCACCTGCAGTGCTGCATCCAGCCCTGGGCTCCCAGCACAGGAAGGACAGGGACCTGCTGGAGCCAGCCCAGAGGAGGCACCAAGGGCATCAGAGGGATGGAGCAGCTCTGCTCTGAGGAAAGGCTGGGAGAATTTGATTGTTCAGGCTGGAAAAGAGAAAGATCTCAGGAAACATTATTGCAGCCTTCCAGTAAAGGGGGCTTACAAGAAGGCAGGAGAAGGATTTTTCACAAGGACATGCAGTGACAGGACAAGGGGGAAGGGCTGTAAGATGAAAGAGGGCCACAGTAAGGTCTCTGTGTAGCCTTCTGTTCTTCAGGGTGAAGAGCCAAAATGGTCTCAGCCTTTCATCACAGGAGA
>VZRO01001061.1:0-21423 GCA_013397915.1 Daphoenositta chrysoptera
CCGCTGCCCGCAGAGACAACAAAATAAATAAGTAACAGCAGCAACAATTAAAAAAAACCAAAATCCTCCAAACAGGTTTTCGCATCTTCCGCCGCACCTTCCGTCTCTGGGTGTTAATGCGGTGCCCTGCTCCTTTGTAGGTAAGCTCACCTCAGCGACCAGAAATCGCCTTTGAGGCCGAACATTGTCTTAGGGTAACTGGGGTTTTTCTATGGAAAGATAGAATCAGGAATGTGGCTGTTGTCTTTTTTTCCCCTTTTTTCCTTCCCCTCCTCAAATCCACAGTAATTGTGTCAACAGCCGCAACAGTAACAAAGTAAAGATTAGATGTGTTTGTTCTTTTACTTTCAAGGCAGCAAATGGAAAGGGGAGACTTCCAAAAATGTATTACAATGAGGAGAAAAAAAAAGAAAAAAGAAAAGGAAAAAAACCCAAATATTTTTGAATAACCAAGCAGACAGAAAAGAAACAGCAGGCCTCTAATAGTGAATTAGTGACCTATATTTTTTAAATAAGTAATTTTGACTCTAGTCAACCTTCAGATATGCATGGCAAGTAGGCAGGTTTTTCTTTGTTGCTGAAAGCCATGAGAAGGGTCCCCTGTATTGCCAGGCAGAAATCCACTGGGATAGATTGTCCTGTTTAGAAACATGGCAAACTAAGAAAAATCAACCTGAAAAAGGCTAAATGGCATAAAGGTTTTTTTTCCAAATTTACCCTTTCAGTCTGATTTTTTGTACTGCTGTCGTTATCCCTTTTGATAGAAGTAAGCACTGTGAACCACCAAAGGAAAATTCCTGTTTCAGACAAAATGGCCCACAGATGAGTCGTCCTCCTGACCAAATTACAGCAACATTTCCAGGGAAACTTTTTCTGGAACAGAGTCTGAGTTTGTGAGTTTCACAAATATTTTTAGCTGACTTACTCTGACACAGCTGTAAAATAAGCGATCCAGCATCCAGCCCACTTCCCCCACTTGTGTCCCTGCACTCGCCCTCTGGTGAGAACAGCGAACCCCACCTGGGAAACCGATCTGTTCAGCATCAGGGAAACACATTCTGGTTTGGTGTGGGTCACTCTGCTCGTCCAATCCACTTCACAACTGCTCAAATTCTCCTGCTGGAACTAGACAGGGAGTGAGATGAGCAACGGAGGGCAGGCAGAGAACAGGACGGCTTCCCTGGTGCCAGGGCCAGCTTCAGTACAGACACATGGAGGGGGAAGTGAGGGGGAGCAGGTTGGACCCTGAACCTGCTGCATCCCTTCTCCACAGTCACAGCAGAAGGACTTTTCCTGTAGTTGTGTCCCTAAACGTCTGGAGCCCCTGGCACTACAAAGAGGAGCTTCTAGCACAGAGGGAGAAACAGGGTAGAAGTCTGGGTAGGGAATTGGCTTTGGAATTAGAAAGCTCACAGACCTTCTCTCTGGTACCTGGTGAGAGATCAGACATCCCCCGGTGTCTCAGTGCCCTGGTACTGAAATGAGCATTTTCCTGCCTCACTGGTCCTTCCACACAGCCAGCCCTGTGGCCTGAAAGTTAATGGCACTCAGGTTTTTTTTATATGAACCCGGAGTGGGACCTGCCTCTAAGCTCACCATGCTGCGTGCTCAGCAACAACAGCAAGCTGTGACACAGTCACCAGGAGCATCGTTGTTAATATATGGCTTGACAAACTCTGAAACATTCTCTGTTAAGGGCACACAACAGAAGTTTTCCCTTTTACAAACTACTTGTTTTCAGTGTGCTTTCCAAAGAGGTACTCCCTTTAGAAGTGTGCTGGCCCCAGAGTTGCTAAAAGAAGGAAAAAATATTTTACTTGAATAGATTAAAGAGTTTTCTGAGGAAAGGAGTTGAATTCTGTTGCCTTTTTTCTCTAATTCACAAGAGCAGCATCGAAATGCAAGTACACAAAAGTAAAATATCTATATTATGGCTGGCACATGTATTTATTAATACACACTTGACAAGAGGATTTCAGAGATAAATTCAGAAACCTAAAAAGTAAATGAGATGTTTATTCTGAGTGTCACAGGACTGACTTTCCTAGCTGGGTGAAATTCAAAACAGTGAACAAATAGCTTTTCTTTACCTTCATACTTCCTATTTATAATATTAAAAGGGTATGTTATACATGAAACTTTAGTCATGTTCAGAGTCGGCACTGGATTTTGTTTATCCACTTTCACAAATCCAACGTGAGTATCATCAAATGTACAGATTCAGGAGATGCCTGTTAAAAATTATAAAACACTATAGCATCAAGAAAAGCACACACATTCTTCACAATCTATTATGTCACCTTTAATACATTTCATGGGTGTCACTGCCTCCAGTTTCTGCCAAGCACAGGACAGAGCTAACAGCTTATGAGACACACACAAGGTAGTTCAGACTCCCTGAACCACAGACACCTGCCTAATTTTGCTCTTTCCTTTAGGACAAAGCTTTCCTAAGTATTTGTAAAGCAGTACAAGAAAGTATAATTTAAAATCCATCTCTAAGCATGTTTTCCTTAAATAATTGGATTTTTGAGAGGTTTTTTACACAGAAAGGAATTAAAAACAAAACAAAAAGAAACCCCTTTCAAACACATGCAAACCACACATGAAGAACGAACTAGGTTTTTAAAAAAGGCTCCTTCCAAAAGGTCAGAAAGGGTTTTGAAGCAGACCAGTTCCCCAGTCTAGCCCACAGCAGCCTTGTGGGTGCTTGTGCTGGCAATACAGAGCCCCAGTCTGCAGTGCAGGACCAAGGCTGGCCCAGGGTGTGCTGCAGCTCCTGAAAGAGTTGGGCCAGCCTTTCACACCATCTTTTCCTTTGGACACAGCATCAGAGGGGTTTGGGTTGTTTGTTTCAATTTCCTGGATTTTTTAGCCATTTTAAGACCAGAGCACCAAGGGTTCTCATTTGCACTGCAGACCATTCAGTTTCGGCCTGCGGAGACTGGTACAGTACTAGACAAGGCATATTTTAATTTATTAACATTATAAGAAAGTAGAGTTTGATCCAGTGGACGGCCACTGGTAGCAATCTACACCAAAAGTCACTGGATTCACCATATGTCAGCACAGACCAGTGCAGTTCTGCCAAAAACTGTATCTTAACAGGCTTGCTCCCCTCATTAAAGCAGAAATTCTTCCCTAACTGTGGAACAGAAGACTACAGAAGAAAACTGCATTAGTTTAGGCTTCATGCCCCACTGAGCCCCACAACGTTCCAAATTTGCTGAATATAGTTGGATAGATTTAAAGTTCTCCATTGCTCTCTTCTTTCACTTGTAGGCTGTAAGTCGCAGAGCATTTGGTGTGCACGCTGGCCAACAACATGAAAACAACAGAAAAACAGGAAAAAAGGTTGTTTGCTTATAAACAACAAACAAACAGAAAAAAAATCCAAAACAACAGGATTCCAATTTTGCAAATTGGGTTTTTTAGCTCTTAGAGCTTCTTAACAAAATTGCAAACTGGAAGTAGCAGCTAATTGAATCCTAAAAGCTGAAAAAACCCCAATCCTCCTGGCTTTGGATTTTTGTAACCTGTCCCATTATGAATTTTTATCTGACTTCTTCCCTCACAAACAGTGCCCCATTCAGTAACCTGTTCAACACTCCAGCAAACACTACATCTTCAGAAAGAACCCACGGCCTTTTCACAGAAATACACCAGCTTTTGGAGGAAAATAACAATTGCCAAAAGGAAGTGAAATTTGAGCCTTCTGTAGGAATCTGCAGACATAGAAGAGCACGTTATTTTTCTGCTGATAGACCATCAGGTAAGATTACTGAAGGAAATATCACTAGTTGCCCTCTGGGCAGTCTTTTTATATTTGATGGACCAGAACTTTGTCACAGGATAAGGCTTCTCTGCTGTCTTGCCCCTTTCAACTAAATTAAATTAAATATTTGATTGGAATTTTCATACTTGCCCTGTGTAGAAATAAAGTGATGCAAAAAAAAACCCAGCTGGAGGTGAATTGTTTGTCCTTCTATAAAACTCCCAATATAACTGATAGTCAAGGTACCTGGAGAAGAAATCATTCCTTTTTATTTTTTTCTGAACATTCCACTGAACATTCTTTTTCCAGAATTAAGAAGGATACATGGGTGATTTATTTCTTCACAATAGAGCAGGCAGTGACTTCAGTTTTGTATGTACATAACGACCCAAGTTTTGTTTGATGGAGAGCAGTTTCTGCAGAGGCATCACTGCAGGAGCTCCCAGATGCTGAAGGCTCAGGGCACCCTACAAGGAAAGGTTTTGGGGGGTCACACTGGTCAATGAGCTGTGGCAGGGAATGCACAACTGTGGGAGTAATGTGAGGTGTTTTAACATCCTGTTTATTGCATTGCAATTTACCTGTTTAGAAGGTGGTGGATGCCTTTTTCCCCAAGTGATCGTTTTATCATTTAATTAGTTTATAATGCATTGAGTCAAAGCCAGTTCATGAGAAAACCTTCAGTTTAATTCACCTGCAGTTCAGGCACTCAAAGCCCATTGTACCAAATAATTCCAAAACTTGATGGTCTCTCAGAAAACAGGCATTAGCACTGGAGTAGAGTGTATTACAAACCTCTCCTCTCCTTGACCTTTAACTTACTCAACTCCCTTCCCTCTTCATCACGTAGATTATCTCATCCTGTGGCAGACCCTGGTCACACACTGCTCCTGTTCCTGGATGTAACATGAACTGTGTCCCCAGGAGTTTGAGGAGTCACAGTGATACCTGGTGGCCTCCTGTCTACACTCTAACTCTACCCATGTCCTTCTGACTTTAGACAGAAGATTCAGTGGAGTGGTTTTCTCTCACACTGAGTGCATTTTTCAAATGTCAAACTCCACAAACTGAAATTCCTGCAGACAGAAAAATTCTTCTCTCTGTTCCTGAGAAGAGGTCGCTATTGCATGGAAAGTTATGTAGGAAATTCTCAAAATCAGTCAAAATTCCACACGGAAAGCAAATTGCAAAACTGAAATAGATCTTATTTCTCAGTGCAAGTAAAGCATTTTATATGGTAGTGCAGAAGATAGAGTATTACTTCTGTGCTATCTTGAAGATATTTTTTTGAAGACTAGAGATTTACCAGCCAATTCATCTGATGATGATGACTGTTGTCAACAGCTGCTCAGAGTTAACCTCTTTACATCTAAACAAATAGGGCTTCACTTCATGCCTTACCTAATTAACTGTATGCTTTTGACAGACATAAAGAGCTGTGGTCTCCAGCAAATCTACATCCAGTTCCAGTTTATGGAATCCAGATTCCCTTTGGGTCAGAACTGTGGTGCCTTTACAGAAAATTGTAGGATGAGCATAACAGAAAGCTTTTAAAGGTGTCAGGTGTTCCTTTCCAATCTGAGCAACCAAGAGTCCCTAAATGAAGGGAAAGAGTTTCACAGCCATTCCCAGGAGCCTTGTCACTTTAAATGTCCCCAGTAACACTGCTGATCTGAAGGTACACATAAACCTAAGAGCCTGAAGCCAAAATCTTTGCTATGTGTTAATTATCATCCTTATCAAACTCTGCTGTGCAGAAAATACAGCTCATGTTGTTTATGAATCCTCCCATTCTGTGGGGAAAGAGCAAGCCTTTAATTCACAGGCAGTGCTCTAATGTAAGACAGGTTTCTGGAAAGAAATGGTGAAGGTCCTATGGTATCATCTCTGGTCAATGTTAATTTTTATCCCTTGATTTGACATTTTAAAATCAATATTCCATAGCTGTTATTGTCTAGATTTTGAATGCATCCAGGCTGAGAACACTTGCTAAGAACTGAGGGATTCTACACTCTTTGTTTCAGACACCCTCGGAAAAGAAATCCTGTATTCCAGTTATTGTCTGGCATTTGAGTTCAGTGTTGGCAAACTGGCCCCTGCATGTCTTTGAGGCATATGGAAATTGATGATGAAAGTGTCTAGTATAACTACAAGTATAATTTGATGAAAACTGGAGCAGTGAACTGTGAGAAACTGCTAAATCAGTGTCATCAAACTCTGCTTGAAAAATAATGAAACAGAAATACCACTAGGACACAAGCAATGCAGTGCAAAGGCCGTGAAACCAGAGAGCAAATACAAAAATTAAAGAAACCTACAAGCAATTATTTTAATTGTTGCTTTTGAAACACATGCCCAAAATACAGTACGACTTTCCTGTTCAAATTCACTTTATGGAGACAGTGACATCATGTCTCCTCCAAATTGTTCAAGCCCAAAATCTTGGCACAAGCTGTTGCAATAGAATATCATGTTCAGCCCTGGCACTCTCGCCTGTCTACCCATAACCATGTGCAGAATAAGAACAGCACCGTGGCCAATGCAAATCCTAGTTATAGCTCGAGTCCCTTGGGGCAACAGAAAAATACCAAAACAGAAAACATATTACAGTTTTAAAGCAATAATATTACCGAGGGAAATAAAACAAATGTAACCTCAGAAGTGAGATGACATTTATTGCCTAAAAGTTAACAATTTCTGAAGCTGTAAAAGTATAAATAAGACCTGAAGATGGCAGTGAAAAGATCCTGATATTGCTTTATTCATACATTTTGAATGAAAACAAAACAAACTTACATAGAAATCTGAGAGCAAGAGGACAAAGAAAGAAGATGTTGTAATTTTTTTTAGATAATATGTGTTTTGTTTGCTGATGTTTGCCTACATCAGTAAACACAGTCAAATTACTGAAAAAAAAATGAATTATTCTATTCAGTTTTACCCATGTTTTGAGATAGCAAAATGTGTATGTATGCCCAAGGAAGGGATATAAGCGTGCATATTCGTAGACTTGCCAGAAAATTTGTACAAAAAGATCACAGGGAGACAGAGACAGCTGGAAAAATTGGAGCAGGGGCTCTGATTTTCATGCCAGTGTTACACCTAATGCAAAGGGAATGCAGATGATGGACTGCAAGCTATATGTTATTCCTCTTGACACTTTGCAGTGTGCTTGTAGAGCTGAGCAAGGACTGGGAAGTAACAAAAAAACCCCCAATCACCAAACACAAAATTCTCCAAAAAACCACACAAATAAACAACAAAACAAAACAAAAAACCCCCACAAATTATACAAACGGTGCTATTATAAATTAAATCTCTCACACTTATTACAGTTACATCAACATTTTCATTTATAAAAGACAATGTTAATCAAGCAGTGGATACCAAGCACTAGCTTCTAGAATTTAAAAATTTAACTAAACTGTACCTTCAATCTCCCCATGACATACACATGGCAGAAACCATGAAATGGAAAATGACCAGACACAAACATCTCTTGAATGTCCTATGACATGTTTTGAAAGAATTATAATGAGGCATTTCTGCACATGGATTTATTCAGATTAATTATCAACAAGCCTAATTAGAAAGCTGTTAACAAATATCTAGAATATTCCTTTCTATTAGGGAATATACAGATAGGAGGCTCAGTAGAAAAAGGGGAAGTGGAATCCTGAGAGGCCTTTCTGGTAATACATTCAAGTTTCTAAACTAATCTAGGTGTGATTTCCATGGGTTCTGATATCTTTTCCCATGAGGTGACCTCAAAACCTTTGTGTTAAAAAGTCATTTTCTCTGTTGGTTAACCCCAACTATGCAGTGTAGGAGCCTCCTTTCAGTGTTTCTTTCCCCCCTCAGACCTATTGACCACAATTCTGTCTTTTGGGATGTTATTACTGCAATTTAAAACTGTGATCATAGCCTAAAATGCCTTCTAAAAGAAAACCAGTTGATAAAATCAGTTATAAGTCCCAGAATTGAAGCAGGGTACATTTGTGTGCCCCTAGGGAGGGATCCTGTGGATTCCTGTTTGCACAGCCTTTGGCAGAGGCTGGGAGAGGCTGAGAGGAGCAGAGGGTGTGTTTGTACCAACCTCACTGTCACTCTCACCTCGGCAAAGGAGAACTGAAAAGGAAAAGATTAAAAATTAAAAATTAAAAATGGCAATGCAAAAGACAAAGGAAACAGTAGGGGTTCAGTTCCAACTTTCCACAAGCCCGGTGGCGTATCCAGTACAGGGCCAAGTCTACAAAACACTTCAGCTTTTAAAACAAATCCAGACACAAAACCTTTCCAGATCAGCTTGTGTCTCTACCCACAAGAAAGATAAGCTAATAATCTGACAATGATTTTTTCCCATTTAGAACAAACTCTTAGCCTTAAGAAGGTCAAATCTAGAATAAACCTGGACAAATGGATATTTAAGCTTCTGCCCAAGCTTCAGAATAAGGGCTATACTCTGTGTTTTTGGGTCAGGGAGCAGAAGATACAGGATCACCTTCATCCCACTGAAATCCTTGGCTTCACTTCTAGTTAAATTGATAAAATTGAAAAGAGCACACATTCTGCCCTGCCTTGAGATCAAACTCTTATTTTTGAGATTAGACATTAGCTGTGGATATGAAAAACTTTTATTTAAGTATACAGGTTTTTTAGCCAGCTATTTCATATGCAAAAACTATTAAGACATACTATTTTATCCACTGTTGTTGGCTTCTTTCTATCCTTTCAAGTTTGGCCTGTCATAAAGCCCTCTGTAAGCTTAAAAAGAAAATTTCCCACGTATGGGAGTTCCACAGAGGGTAAATTACTTCTCCATATCTGGGGGTCTCTATCAAAATGAATCGTGTGAGCCAATGAACAGCAAGGGAAGAGATCACCGCTGTCAGGCCGTGCTTTGATTCCTTCAGTCCAGAATCTACCTGCACACACTCAGGTTACTTTGAAGCATTCCCTTATTTTCTGATGGATTTTCATTAGCCTGCCCTTTTCCACGTATTTGTCGGATCTGAACGCTGCAGTTACCCACGTTCAATACAGCCAAATTAACAAAGCAAAAATCAATGATTAAAGCCCACCAGCCACAAGATTGCCATAGTCTGCAAGCTGCTTAATTTCCATTTCTTCAAATACTTTGTTCTTGTTACATTGTTGTAAGAGTCCCTGTGCTGTAATTCTAAATTTATTTCAGAACGTGTGTAAGGTACAGCACAGGCACTTACAGAAAGCTCCTGTGGCATTGCCTCTGGGTGAGCTCTGGTCTCCCCAAAATGAGTGTGACCCGAGCTCTGCACCCACAGGGATTTATTCCTGATAAATATCTATATCCTTCTGATACATATCTGATAAATATCCTTCAATACCAGGTCTTAGGGCCGCTAACAGAAGAGAACTCCAAGGTTTTGGGCTCTGGGCTCTTGCACATGTTGTAATCAAAAATTTATTTCTTTGTGTGACTCACAGGAAAAAGAGTCAGGCTGTCAGGATTTTAGAAGTCTGGGTTTAAAAATGGAAACAACAGGAAAATGTGCTCCTAAACTGTCCAAGAACTGATCCAATTGCCACTGTCTTAAAATACCTCTGGCCATACCGGTACTGATTTATTACTATTGTTTTGTACTTCCCTAAGACGAGTGACAGGATGAGAGTCCTCGGATGAGGTATTTAATCTGATTTATCAAATGGCAATGTTTTGCAATGACAAACTGCAGCTATGGGATCAGAGGAGTTGGAAGGGCTCAAAGGATGCTGTTGAGTAGGTACACTCTCAATAGACTAAAATTTCTCTTTCAAACACTGAGCTTCTCACAGAGCCAAAGGCTCCTTGCAGCGTAGCAGAGCAGACTCTGTCAGTTCTCCTCAGTGGCACTGAGGCAAGGCTTGGAGAAAAAGGGATTTGGTTCCTGTCTAATGCCTAAAAAGCAGCCCTCCCAGCACCAGCATCACCCCCCAGCAAACCAGAGCTCAATCTTAGATTTCTTTCTTCCTACCAAATCCCACTCTTTTCAGACAATTTGGGATTTGCAAGGAATGCAGCCTCCATTTCCTTTCAGATTCTAACTAAATATTTAGAAGTCAAACTTGCTGCTCTGAAAGGGGTATGAGTTTTGCTGTTACAGAAGTGAGAGAAAGTTGCAGACTTACAAACCTGCACCTATCAGGTATTTTTCATTTTTTAGGCTTGGATTTCGAGTCCAAAATGGTCACTTCAAAAGCAAACCTAAACGTAATGTATTTGGAAGTGTCCCTAACAGTGACATGAACAAAAGTGTCACTGTTGTCACTGTGTAACACAGGATGTTGATGATGGTGTCATCTCAGCTGCACAAATCTATACAGATTCTCTTTTAAACAGTAGCTGGTGCTAAATCCAAAGTTCTTATTTGTGAGTTAGAGACAGACTCCACCAGCACTCAGTGATTTATGCTGCCTGCTCCAGAAGCCATGCAGCTTCAGGATTCTTTTCTGTAAAGCTCACACAGCAGTTTGAAAGTCTCATCCAAGAGATATCAAGGGAATCCCAGCCAGCAGTTCATCCATACACAGCCTCCTTTAGTGAGGCCAGGATTTGCATTTTCTATTCCAAGACAATTGTGAAATAATGGACCTAGACATATTTTATTAACAAAAGTCTCCAGGTCTAATAATCCACTTGTCACTATTCTTAATTTTGTCTCTCACAGCATTTATTTGCTACAGAAGGATGATACATGCTTTATTTTAAATAGCTACACTGAAAATGAATATTAGAAAATCCTATATTGTATTTTACCTGTCAGAGGTCATCAGAAGCTATATTTCAAGAAAACTGAAGGCATTAGATGTAGTTTGCCCAGCAGATTAATACTGAGCTGTGAACTTTCATCCTCTGCAGCAAGATTTCCATCCAACTGACACAGAACTGACATGCAGTAACACTTACAACCAGGGGGATCCAATTTAGACAGAGTTCAAATGGTTTCAAGCTACTCATAGGTCACAGAGGTAAAGTATGCATAAGAGAGCTGGCTTTAATCAGAGGGTTTTCAGTAATGTCACACCAGAAGTGATAGGCCACATTGAAAATGAGCTGAATGTTAGGCTGAAGAGTTAAATTACCTAATATATTTAAATATTCCAAATATATTTTTAAGACACTTTCACAAGCCCAAAACACTTAGTGGGTTTTTTTTCAGAACAGTACAAAAAGACATGGAATTTTACATGAGCATAACAAAATCTTCTCTCCTATGGCATCACACCTGTGATGTCTATCTTCAGAAGTTTTTGGGGAAAAAATGAGATCCAAATCTAAAACAAAACAGCTTCATTGTGGGTGACAACTTGGAAATAATTTAAAGAAAAGACCCAACGTTTTCTCCATAATGGTGCATTAGAACATAGGAAAATTGAGAGGGACAGGCAGGATTATAGCGAGAGAGAGGATTTAGGAAAGTCCAATTTTAATGCAGTTATCAAATGCTGACCTACTTGTGGAACAGGCAGGTGGAATCTCTGTTAAACATTTCATACCAAAGAACAATGTGAAAATGAGAGAACTCATTGAAAGACATGTCATTGAAAGACCATGTGTTATTCTCTTGAGACTTTTAAAGGTTACCTTCCACCCAGAAACCCCTGAATCTGTCAGGTGTTCTTATTTCAAGTTTCCCTGATCAGTTTGCACCCAAATGAGCCCCGTGCCCTCCTTTCCAGGCTGATAGGCTGTGAGCTTTGTCTCCATGCCATTAGGCATGACAGGGAGTAAACTGGGAAACAGCTCGGTAATACAAGGGAGAGCACCACACCTTCTGTACAGCCATTCCTCGTGGTTTGTACTCTGTTGAAGAGCTGCATCTCAGCAGAAATACAGCAGCAATTACTGCACAAAGCCTAGCAGACAAGGTATGTTGAGTTTCTGAAGATTTTTATCGAGTTTTGTTAGGAAAAGGATTAAAATCCTTACTGCTGTGCTGTCTACAATATTGTCTCTTCAAAATTTCAAGTCAGTGCCAGGAAGAGAAGGGGGAACTTGAAATTTGTCAGTGGAAATACAGTGCTGGATCTCACGTCACATTACAGCAAACACATCCCAGCTCAGATCAGCAAAACAAAACAAGGAATGTGGCAGAGTGGGATCCAGGATTTTCTTACTGACTGCTCACCCAGAAGCAGCATCACAACCAGCAAAAATACACCTTTGTGACCCATTAATTTCACTGCATCCTGCACTGATGATTTAAAATCTATAAGCAGGAAAGAAAACATAAGGAGTTCAAACCTGGTGTTTTCTTGAACAGGATAAGTTAGGGCTTGTTGAGTTCCTTGCTATTAGAAACCAGACTGTTTTCAGTACCTGGATTGCTTCTTTACCTCTGTTTCAGGTACCTCTTTACAGAACTCCAAGATGTGTGATACAGGCACAACATTAAACATAGGACTAGTTAAAGTGTCTCCATGTCTGTTAGTAAAATAAATATTTAAATTTTTTCTCCAGACTAGCAGGCTTTTAAAGAATAATCCACCACTGCTCCCTAAGTCCATATCTATTTTTTCCTCATACCAAATGAACAACTGGTTTATCACAGTCAGAAAACCACTTGTTTTACAAAGCTGACTCTTTCACGTGTTGTGCTCACTCACTGGCCAGCCTAGAATCACAAAATTATTCCTCAGTTCTAATCACACTGCCCTGTTCAGTCTCCTACCCATCCTCAACTCTGTAGGAAAAATAGCTCCACTCTGTGAATAGCCCACAGAAACAAAGTATTATGAGAATCTTTATTTTCTTCCAGTTTGTCAGGTCATATAACTCTTGAATTATGAAAAAGGGTGATTTGTCTTACTTGTCATTGGCACCTTGTCTGAACAAAATAAGATTCTAAACCAACAAGAACTAGCACATGTCCCATCACTCCAAATCCTCCACATAACTGTTCAGCCCTTCCTATATTCACTCTGTGTAACTCTGAAGCCTTTGATTATCTGTGTCTCAATTCCTGTGTGTGATTTTACAATTCTAAGCTGATGGATATATAAGCACAGGCACAGCACCTAAGAAAAACTGCAGCATACTCCTGTTTTTAAAATTTTCTACAAGGAAGTGAGATTCAACTTTCCTTCTTCATTTTTGCTGGGAAAACACACTATGCTGTACTTGGCCTTTTAACACATCCGAATGACTCGTGACATTTAAAATTGAGTTAAATATTTTTCTTAGCACAGCTGTATATGTTTTATTTCATAATTTTGCCAAGATTTCTCCTATATTCTTCCAACTGTTACAGTTTTCCTTTCACGTTTTTAATTTTTAGTTTCCACGGTTCCATAAAAGAGAAGTTGCTGAATGATATCTAAGCTGATGGTTGGAAGTATCTCTTTATTCCACCCCACGGCCACCTAGGACCTTGGCTAGGTGGATAGGTGGACCCATCCTTTTGGGCATCTTTTCAGAAGCAATCCATTAGACTCTAGCTCCATGTCTCCTCCTGATGCACTCCATCATTAAAACACTATGCAAGGTTCTCTTATACTCTTCCACGAATCATGAGTTATGTTAGCACTCTCCTGAATGCAAAAAACCCACAGCAACTGGAGAATTTAGCAATTAGCACACTCTCCCACCAAAGATGTGGTGCAGCTTAGTTCTTCTCCCTCCTTGAAGGACTGCATTTACTTTCACATAGTGAAATAGAGAAAAACAGTATATTGTTAGGATGCATCTCAGCTCAAGAGAACGTGGAATGGGAAACACGTTGAGCTGCTCTCTGGAAATCCTTGCTGGCAGAATGTCCTTAGGTGGCAGTGGACAGGGCTCCCTCCTTTCTGCTGCTGAGTGACTCCAACCCATCCTGCTTCTGCCACTGCTCTGGCTTCAGTCACTCCTCTCCCTTACCAGGGCACAAAGGCTTCTGTGCTACAGAAAATCCAATTAGTGCAGAATGCTTCAGTACCTCCCTTCCCCAGTGCAAACGGCCATGATTCACCAGCATATCCTCTACCTTTTACCCTGGAAAGCCTGGGAATCCTGAAGCTTTGCACTGAACTACTTATTCCTCCAGCAAAACAGACTCCTAAGTAAGAAAGTAGAGCTCATCTGTAAGGGAGAAAGCACTTCTGTGAAGTCTGACCTAAAACTGCAGAATGAACTGCCTTAGGAAACGAAAAGGTTCATCTCAAATCTTCCACACCATCTGAAACTTGTTTTAAATTTAACATTAAAAATGAATCCACATGTGTATTAAACACAAAAAACCCCAAAACACCCAGAATCAAGCATAAAGAGAATTAATAACAAATCCTACCCACCTGCCATCCCCCCAAAGCAGCCTACAGAGCAGATTACCCCATCTTAAAAAATCAAACACCTCCCACTGTACTGAAGAGATGGCAGAACCTGAACACAAGACAAAGAGTTTCTCACCCTTCTGCTGAGCTTTCTTGGGTGTCGTTTAAGGAGCCAAGCACAGCACAGCCCAGAGCAGTAATTTTGCTGTAGAAACAGAGATGGCAGAATAGAAACAACTGTGCCTCAACACCAACCTGTTATCCCCACCAAGCAGTGCTCACAGACTTCTATCCACGCTGCTTTTCCTTCATTGTCTTTCCAGGCTCTACTCAGAGCTCACTCTACTCACTCGAATGAATCACCCAGTTATGGCACGGCAGCTGAAAAATCCTCATAAAGATAATGTTTCCCTCATTGAATTAAAAAAATTGCACAATACCCATTAAACTGATAGTGATGCTACAGGACATGAGATATTTTATGTTTCACAAATGATTAGCATGAAAATCTCTCTGTAAAAATAGTGACAATTATGGCAGTTAAGCCATCTCCACTGTGTGTCTGCACACCACCTTAAAGAAAAATCAGCAGAGGGTGTTTATGGTAGTCCTAAATACGATTTATCTGTTGATTCTTCAGCATTCATATGTCTAAAGCCTCCAAACCATTAAGATATCCCACAAGACAAATATCCAAAAACATCCTTAACCGCCTCCATTTCCAGAATAACAGAATGTGTGGATTTGAACATTCTGGTTAGCTGGCTCAAAGGGGTCAAAGAGTCAATTGCCTGGGAGAGGATGGGAGCCATAAGGGTTAACTTGTGGGCTACCTCAAAACACATTCACGATCTTTTGCAATAAAACACCAAACTTAATGACCATCAAATAATGGTTGCATGATCTGAGATCTGGAAAACCTAGATGCATTCAATTGCTTTCCCTGATTAGGTCTGTACTTATTTGGCATTACCAGAGATATCTCAATCCCTAAATAATTAACCTACAACCAATACGTATGAAATTGCCTCACTAAGCTCACTATCCAGGACTGTTTGCTGTTAAATTAGTAGAATAAATAATTTACACCAAAAAAGTGTGCACAGGATAGTGCCAATAAACCTGGGGGAACTTGTTCATTATTTGCAAGAAAATTGGATGAAACACAATTCCCCAAGTACAAGCCATTCTGTGGAGTAAAAGGTGTATTAGTATTATTGCAGCATGTAGGGAACAAATGAAGCCTCCTGACTGTTCTCTTCACAGTATGCTCTGTTCATTAGCCTTTTCTCCAGAGCTGTATATAAATACTTGAAGTATACTGTGCATTTGAGAACATAGGAGACTGAAAGTTTGCATGCAAAGTATATTTTTGTAGGAAAAAAAATCATAAAAATATTGTAGTTTTATCCTCACTCATTTCTGAATAAGCAAGGACCTAAAGAAATAGTATTTAACACTGAAATGACAGCTGTGTATCATTTGGAGAATCCACAAATCATTTTTTCTGGTGGCAAAAGTCACCGTTGCTTACTCCAAATGCTCAGGAAAAGTGCTCTGTAAATTTGCAATTCACAGGATTTTTATCATTTTAAGATCACTACAAAATGAAGTGTTGATAAAAGTTATGTCTTGTAAAAACTCATCTCTGCACGGTTCCTCCTAGAGACCTTGCTCCAGCACATAATGAATCAGTCAGCATCTTTGCACTAATGTCCCTGGGAGCTGGAGCCTGCCCTGCTGGCTAAGAAAAACAATCCTGGCTCTTTGTTGAAACTCCAAAAATAGTTTAAAAATAGTTATTCAAAAGGCACATGCAGAACTCACAACTAAAAACTGACATTTAGAAATAAATAAATAGAATTCCCTGAGAACAGTTTGGCACAGAAACCGGTGCTGAGGCCAAAACAAAGTTCATGGCTGGAGTGGGCCCATCTCCCAACAGGTTCTGGAGAAGCTCCTGTGCTCGAGCTGCTTGCAGTGCTCCAAGGAATGGCTTTCCCTGCCCAGCAGGACAGAGGGAAGAGGCTCTCCCTGCCCACTGTGGCTTCTGCATGGAAGCACAGCTTCCCTGCCCTCCTGGATCACCCCAGGAGAGGTCTGGGCTGGGTACACCTGACCTGGGAACAACCTCCAGGCACTGTCTGCCCTCACAGCTGGGCTTTTCTTCCAGAAATCCCATCCTCCTGCTCTTCCTGCAGGCCAGGGACAGAGCCACAGACACGTTTACCTCACTCAGGGAAGCTGCAGCAGAGTCCCTGGCTGGATCCTGCCCCTTCTCTGAGTTGGAATCAAATGCCAATCTCAGCCTGAGTTGTGGTGGGTTGTTGTTTTGTTTTTTTTTTTTTTTATTTGATAGCAAGTATCCTGGGACGTGTTTTTTGACCTCGCTCTGTATTCATGCTGAAAACAAACAATCTCTTTATAAAACCCCAAACATTTCTCCTTAGATTATGAATCATGTAGTTACATGACCTGTGTCCCAATGCTTCCTGCAATCTGTCTTATTTAATAGTGAAAGAAATCATAGATATGAATGCCAGCTTGTCTGTTCTTCTAGAAAACAATACTGGGAATACCAATTTCACTCATCTTTATCCCGAAAGAACAACAACAACAACAACAAAAAATATCCAACAAAAACCAGGTTAGCCCTATGGAGTAAAAGGTGTCTCAGTGTCATTGTTGCATGCAAGGATCAGATAAGCATTTGGTTTGTGCTGTCTCTGAAGACAGCTTTATCCAAATAAAGCATAGTGCATTTTATCATTCTGTAATGGAAAAGACCTGTCACTCTTTGAATATCATCATATGGTCGGTGGCCGGCAGATAATGGACTGTTAAGTGTCAAGGTGACTGGCTTTGAATGTGCACAAAACTAAAAATTATAGACCTGTCATTCCACAGGCAGGCCACAATTAGCTGTCTATGCAACTTGAAATTTCCATTTTGCCAGCTGAATAATCAATTGGGTACAGTTGCTCAATATGGATGCATTTTTAGGCTCTTTGCACTTAGGATTTTATCTTTTTTATAAGGTTTTTCAAATAACTGTGCGGTGCACTTAGGCAGAGGTGGTTAGGAGTGAACTGCACAGTTATCTCCTCCCTAAACACACACGTGAATACATTCACTAATGTTTTACAATCAACAATTTTTATGTTCATTTCCTCTCACTCTGCTCTACCCTATATTGTTTCTGCCAGAAATGTGGTGCTAAGGAACACAAGCAACACAAAATTCACAGCTTCAGACTTCCTAGCTGTTTTTTTTTTCTATTAGCAACATAATATTCTTTTTCTACGTTTTGCTATCAGTCCACCCTGATATGAGTTAATAATGCAACCTGACTTAGAAATAACATGTTTTCAAAGGCCAGCTTCAGAAAGGAAAATTATTTTCTTTTGGGAGAATTGTTTTCTATATCACTTTTTGTATATCACTAACGAATATTTAAGGTGGTTTGGGCAAAGACATTTTATCTGCAAAAACCAGCAAAGAGAAGTACAGTGATATATCCAGAATGACTCTTAGTCTCTGCTTGGAAACTAAAGAAGTAATGCAATCAAAAGAGTGGAGAATCCCAGGACATATATTAATGTATGTACTGCAGCCCTTTTTGTCCTGGACAAGGAGCAAGCATTTGATGTCTTACAGGCCATTCTGCACTTGAGAAAGAAATTGCTAATAACATTGTGCCTGAACGTGAAAATAAGTAAGGCAAAATTCTGGGTTTATAAACAATGTAACATCAGGACAATTGCTGCTTCAGTGCCTTTTTGATATGAATCCTTTCTAAAGAAATGTTACTGCAAATGTTTCGGTTTGGGTTTTTTTTCTTTTTTAGCTTAGCCAAAGCCACTTGGAATAACAGAAATACATCTGGGTTCACATTGGACATTGAATCCAGCTGCACTATGAAGCCTTCCATATTTACAGGGCTTCATGTATCAATAAAGCCTCCACATGCAGTCCTGGGAGGTACAGGGGTACTTTGATTATCTAAAGAGGGCTGCTGATCACCCAAGCCTATGGCTGAGTCTGTAATTAAATGGCATATGGGCTGAAGGGACAACTGCCTCAAGTGACAAGGGCTTGAGGAAGCCCTGGGCTTCAGACCCACGCTCATTTCCTTTCTCCCAGCACAATTTACTCTCCCCTCATTTGCCCCATTTAAGTGCTCCCCCATCCTTTTTTGATGATGACTTTTAACAGCAGTTATTTGAACAGTATAATTTACAGCAAGTCATGAAAATAGCTGTATGTACAAAGCTGAAGACGTGGCAAATTACAGTGAGAGAGCAGGAACAAGAGGCTGGGGGGAGCAGAGGGGAAAGTTCTTAAATTCACACTGCAGAACTACACTGTTAGCCTGAATTTGCTCTCTGCTTTTTCTCCTCTCTCCCTCTAGAAATAGAGGGTTAGGCCATTAGAGAATTCAATTGGTTCCAGATGGACCCTTAACCCAGTTCTTCTAATAAAAACATTTTCCTGTTAAACAACCTGTGTCACATGGAATAGATGAAATTCATCTTTAGTATACCGTCACTGAAGCCTGGAAAGACAAACCTAAAGTATGAGGATCTTTATTTCAAATATAAAAGGGTAATGCAACAATGATATCTATCTATCTATCTCACAATTAGGCAGTGGTAATTAAAAAGTAATAATAGAAAAGACATATAACACGAATTTCTAAGAAAAGTTATAAAAAATTATACCTGTCTTTTTTTAAAGGCAGTGGTCCATTTTTAACTTTTCTATTATATTCCTTGGAAAAATTAAAACGTAACAGTATGACTTCTAAGTAATTTTTTGTGAGCTACTTCCACTGTTAAAATATTTTGTTTCATTTGACTTCTGCTTTTTAATACATAAATCAGAGACCCAGCTTTCCTTGTATAGAAATCGGTGACAAACATCTTCCAGTTGTCTCATCAGACCATGGTCAATCCCTTTTACACATTAGAACACGACTTTTACTGTTCTAGATTAACATTTAAGGCACCTGAAAAATAAAAAGAGGCTGTGATCTTGCATTTGGTAGCAGGTTGCTTAAGTAGCTCCCATCCTCTTTCCTTTGCTCAGCTCCACGTGCCAACCAGTGTTTTGGCTGGCACAGTCGTTTGTGTTGCCATGTAGTCAGCATATATTTTATCTTTCACCAGCTGGATCTATTCCTTGATCGAGTTCTCGGTGCTGCTGTGCAAACAGTTGTGGCAGCAAAGGCAGGAGCTGGGAACAACCTGCCAGGAGGGGGTAGATGGCCGAGCTGCCTAAGCTGTGGCTGCTGGTGAATAAATGCTCTCAGCACCACAGCCTGTGCAGGCTGTCTGTCTATCCCGGATCCTCAGAGAGCTTCTCTTTGCTTCCAGTTGCTTTCAAATATATTTTATTCACACATCACCTTTGCAAGCAGTACTGCAATTCCCAATTTGCAGCTGTGGAACTGAACTGCAACGACGATTTCAAAAGTATCTTTCAGACAGACTTAAATTGTGAGTGCCTAGAATGTTTGCAGAATGAGCTTTTAATTGACCTAGATGCTTTTGAAATTATTTCCTTAAAAAAGCAAGAAAGACATGGTTTCAAGGCTAGCATCCTAACCAGTAAGCTGTCCTGGCACTCTTGCTTTGTGCATTTCCTCCCATTTTCCCACCAGAGATGACTGTGATATAATTTATTACGATCATGAAACTGATTATGCATTCTGAAGTCAGCAGATTTACCTTAAAATAACACAGTGCCTCAGTGAAAACCATTACATGTTCACAGTGGAATCTGTCTGGGCAAATGAAAAAAAATAAAATGCAACTTGCCTCAGATTCCAGCCGCCCTCCCCCAACACCCACACACACTCTCACTCTGGTTTATTCTGTTACTATTTTTGTCCATTCTGGAAATTAAAAATTTTACAGAGTTGGGGTTAGTGGATGTTGCCTTCATGTTTCTGTGGGGACTTGTGCTCAGAACAGTTTGTTGTCTGTTTGATCCTTTCAGTGCTTTGCTTTGGGAAAAGGGAAGAGCTTTGGCACTGCAGCTGGGAGCATTTGTGCCATCTCAGCCCATGCAAGCAACATGCATGCTTTGCTAGATGCTAGCAGAGGTTTGAAAGAAAATTATTTTTAAAAATCACACATTCACATGTATATTTCTAATGTCTCTTCATCTCAGAGGCTGCTCTGTGGCCAGACCATCCCCAGAAGGCTGAAATCACTCTCAATTAAAGTGGCCTTCGGTTAGACCAGTCACACACACATCCTGCCTTGTAAAAACACTCATTTACTTATTTTCACCAAACAGAGCTTTCCTATGGAAGTTTATTCGCTTTGAGATAAGGAAAACGATTACACCTCTGTAATTCCTTTTGAGAGCATACGGAAACCTCTTGGAATGTCAGTTATATGCAAGCTTAGGAGAAGGGTAAAACAGGGCAAGTGGCAAAATGAAGACAAGGCATTTGCACAAAGGGGTAGATTTTTGAACGCAGAACTGTACAAACTTCCCCCCACCTCCGTGCTTTTGTTTCTCCAACTAACACTGCTCCTGCAGCTCTGTTCGTGATCCCTTTTCCTGGTTGTCCTGGTAGGTTTCTCAAACTGGAAGGGGCAATACTGCGATGCAAGGCACTCCCCAGAGCGACTGCTGCTCTTCTCAGTGCAACCTCAAGGAAAAGAATCGTACCAGCACCCCCCGCTGCTGTCCGAGGTGATGTGTGTGAGGCGAGTTCCTCCAGCAGCGCTGGATTTTATGTCCAGCCCGACCACAGTTGGAGAAGTTACCATGACACCAAATCACCCCTGCCCTCCGTTTCACTGCGTGGCATTTACATCTCCCCTCGAGGTGAGAACGGAGAAAGCATCACATACAGCACTAAATAAATCTGGGCCTATCCAGGGAGAGGGATTTCCCCCGGAGTGTGGCCACTGGTTTGACTGGAGAGGGGACAAGCCCTTGACCCGCACCAAGGCCCACAGGACTTTGAACCACGGCGGAGGACGGCGGCTGCTCCGCACACCTGATGGGTGAGCTCTGGGCACTTAAAGCAGTAACTCAAAGCGTGTAAACTCAAAGCTGTCAAGACATTCAGCTGAATGAGGTGCAATTAAAAGATTTTGCTTAATTGCTGAGAATGAGGAAATACTCGCTAAAAAACTATCACGCCTTAAGTTCCGCAGCTATTTCACCTCAAAGCCCTTAGGTCTCCAGAACCCCACTGCTGAAGGAACGCGGTTTTCTTTCCCGAGGAAGAGGGTGCATTTGGGCTCTCCATTAAATCTAAATAACGCAGTGGGTGCACGTCTCGATTTATTCCCGAACAGGGGCAGCGCGGCGCACGCCGAGCAGCGGCGCTGCCCCTCAGCCTCTCGCTCGGCCGG
>VZRO01001061.1:21494-32996 GCA_013397915.1 Daphoenositta chrysoptera
GGTGGTCTCCAATCAAACACAGAAAAGGTCCTGCAGAAGGTAATTAAATCCTGTCAGAGGCAATTATCGGTTCCAGGGCCATGACTCTGGCACTGAATGCAGATGATCTGAAGCTCTATTCTTGTAGAAATTCAAGAGGGCTTCTGGCACGGATCAGTCAGACATAAAGGAAACAGCAGGCTTTTTGCAAACAATGCGCGCTGTATTTTGAAGCTCTTTGCACATCTTTTTTTCCTGGCTGTTCTCAGAGTTTGGTTACCGCTGATCAAAAATATTTCCTTCTCCCCACATTCTCATTAATTTAATAGATAAGATTTACTTACGTATTATACACGTAATGACAAGCTACATAAGAGAAATCTCGTTCTGAAACACTGCCCACTTAAAATGTCTTTCATCAAGACAAAACCGCTTTAGACAATAGAAGCATATCAAATTATTGATGTTTTACTGGAAAAACCAAAAGCATCAGAATTGGATTATGTATCCAGAAGGGCAATGGCTCATCTCTAAATCCTATGGACGCCAAAACGGAATAAATAAATGACTACTTCCTACCCCAGTATAATGATGCCAACACAAGTGTATCAGAAGTGGCCTGATGTTGAAAAAGACAAGCATTTCACTAGTACAAACAATACACTGTTTACATTCAGTTCCACAATGCCCAAAGCATTATTTACTGTATATACTTTTTATTTTACTCTGTTGTGACAAACCCATCTGACAAATAAAACCCCCATTTTTTTTACCAGAGATTAAAAATACCAAACCAAAATTTTAAAAAAACCCACGACAATCTCACAGTTCTTCTTTATCAAAAGCATTTTCCTGATTTTACACAAGACCTTTTTTCACTCAAGTCAGCATGAAGTTATTATTTCAGAGCCAGATTACAAGCTCAGCTGTGACACAGTAAATCAGGATTGACACCATTAAAGTACATGGAACTACTTTAGCTTTTACAGAGAGCAGAGGCAGGGCCCCTGCCTGTCACAGCCTGGGCTGCAATCACTGCCACATCCAGGCACGGGGAAGGGAAAAAGAAAAAGGGTGTGTGAAGGGGCTTGTGGGGAATCACACCCTCAAACTGCAACCACAGGTCTTCCTGAGCAGGCTTTGCTCACTGGCAACACATTCTGTTCCACATGATTTATAATCATCTCAAAATAATATTAATTTGATAAAAAAATGCGTGTTTACTAAGTGCTTCCTTTCTCTAGAGTTCTGATTTGCTGAACTGACTTTGCAAACTGCCGTTTAAAGACAAATATTGCTGCTGCTGAAATGTTTCTCACACTATTAGTGTGAGTTCTCTGTTATTTCTGCGAGGGCCCTGGGGTTTTTGTCTGGTGGGTTCCCTGGCTCTCCCCACAGAGGCCGTGCACTTGCATGGCTTCATTTCATTTCATATGAATGCACACCTGGAGAGAGGGGATTATAGCTGCCGTTTCACATTTCCTCATGCAGATAAGGCATAGGGCTGGTTGAAAGAAATGAACTGAAGCTTTTCTTTAACATTTCTGTCACCTCATGGTGTAGGAAGAAGGTGTGTATGCGTGTGTGTGTGGTGGGTCCTATAATCACTAAGGAGGCAACAGATTATTTCCCCTCGTGAGCAAGCACAGCAGAAGGAAAGACCTTTCTCCCTCAGAGAGAGGAGAGGCAGATCCTGCTGTCAGCCTGACCCACAGCTCTCTTGGGGTCCCGTTCCTGCATCGTCATGGAGCCTCATGGGGGTCTCCTTCTGACCAGTGAGCCAACATTAAGAAAAATCAAGAAAGAAAATTACACGGAGAAGCATAAAGGGAGAGATGCTCCCGTAAGTCTAACAGAGCTAAAACTCAAATTCTGTGAGTCTTTATAAATCCATATGGGTGCTTACAGTTGCAGAGAGCAGGGCAATTACAAGTGTAGCAGGAAATGAACATCTAAGTCCTTATAATGCATTCATTCTGGAGTTTCAGTGCAAGATTACTGACAGAGGCATTTTGGTTGGTGATAACCACCCCAGTAGTTTCTGGAATTCAAGGCATTTGTCAAGGGTTGAACGAAGCATGAACTCGGTTTACACAACTGTCAGCTGTCAGGGAATGACTCCTTCAGTCACTCCCAGCCTCCAGCAGGGTCTAAGTGGTGACACACTGCCCGTCATGAACGAGTCAGGCCTTCCCCCACTCTTAGAATTCGCACATTTTCCCCTTGAACCCTTTTGAAAAGGAACATTTTGCTTCTGACTAGTGTCTGTGAAGGAACATGATGCTGATCCTGATTTTGAAGGATACTTTTGAGCATAAAATGGCAAAAAAGATCACCAAATAAAGCTTTGGCTTTACAGTGGCATCTCTGTCCCAGGGCTGTGGTAACACAGACCCTCATCCGTGCCACTGCAGATCCTCAGCCGTGTTGGCATAAACATTTGTGCATACTCCTGAACCATTTTATAAAGGCTTTAAAGAATTAAAAAAAACTTTAAAAATTACTGATAGCTTACACAGAAATGAACGAGATTATCGAGAGAGCAAGTTGTCTTACAGGAGCTCATTTTCACTGTCATTATCACACACTCTGCTGTTCTCTAAAAAGGCACATCAAACCCAAAAGACTGAGCTCGTTCCCTGTTCTACAGCTGTCAAAGCTGACATCAGGATTCCATACATCTCCTCTGAAGTTGATACCATTCTGATTAATTTCTTGTGAAGCTGATATGATCCTGATTATGCAAATGCTTGGCTATTAGAAGATAAGCACAATGTCTTATATTTGTACCTGTATTTTAAAACATGCTCATTCATCATTTAACTCTTTCAATATATAAATCTGTCTGTAAGAGACAGAGGATATATTTCTATTTATGGACCAGTAATTAAGAGAAATATCATTAAATGTTGTCACACTGAAATATTTGATTATTGACTCATAGATAAAGTGTGGAACAAGTTCTTATTTGCTTAAAACCAAATCTTAATCATCTACATGAACTAGATATTTTGTTTATAATGTAAAAAGTGTTTTATTTCATGGATGCTTTAAAATATTTTCAAATCTACTCTTACACTTAAGAGGAAAGTTGAGCAAGAATGATAATAAAACTTGAAAAAAGCATAAAGAGTGAATATCAAGTTAATTACAAATAAATACCTCCTAAGGTTTTTTTTTCAGTATTTGTTTGTGTCATTAATATTAATACTCTTTAAAACATAAAACCAGAAAGGTCACTAAAATAGTTGGTTGCACCAACCATAAAGGGATAGATTCTTTTAGACAATCCACAGTCATCACATTACATACGTAAATTTCAAGGAGCCAATATCCAATTTTCCGTGGTTTCTTTCTTCCCACACATGTCACACTTCAAATTCGTTTTGACAACTAAACAATGTTTCCTTTATTTCATTATAATTCCCTTATCTAGAGTCAAAGCTTCATGACAATTCCATACAAAGAAACATGAAAAGACTTTCTGGTAGATAGGTTCCTTATTTTAAAGATTTCTTACAAAGATACATTGACAAAAAATCCAGCTGCATGGGTTTTCACAGGCAATATCTAACTCTTACCCCACTCACAAATCCCACTGTAGATCCAATTCTCATGATAAATATCCAGCCTCCTAAAAAATACCCCCAAAACACCCCATATTATTCTTCATACCTCATTTCTGCATGTGTTTTTTTTTCCTTGAGGTTGAAGCATCTTTGTTAATTCCCTACAATCAACATATACATTTCTAATTTACCAAATGCAATAAAAAAAAATTAGTTGTCGTTTTTGTAAGATATATTCACTTACACTTTTTTTTCAGTTTATGTATAAACTTAATCTCATTCATAATCATATAAAAGCATTAAAACATATTTCAGGCCGGGGATGCAGCCACTGCTTACTAATGCACAGCAGCAGAGTGAATTAACGCTTACCCAGGTTCCTACCACCCAGAAACTGCAGAAAAACTGAGGGCTTGCCAGAAGAAAGCTGCAAAAATGAATCAGAAACACATTCTGAGAGCAGTTTTCATGCCAGACTTGAGTCCAAGCCTGTCTCAGAAGGAGCCACAGAACTGCCCAGCTGGGGTCCCCAAAAGGGATGCCCCACTTTGCATCGACTGGGGAAGTTCGAGGGCCCTTTAGTCCTTTCCCTCCAGCTCCCACATCCACTCCTGCAGCACCAGGGGTGTCAGGAGATTTGTGTGATGCAAGCCCATAACCTGAGGAGAGTGAGGGAATTCAGACCCACTCCTCAGTGTAAGGAAGGCTAGAACTGGCCACTTACTCTGACCTATACTGGCACGGCAAAACTGCAAGAGGCAGAAGGCAGATGGAGAAGCAGCAGACCAGCAAAGTCATAACCAGTAAGGAAGAGCTCAAGAAAACAGTCATAGCATCTTTAAAAAATCTCAGCTGGTCTATCCCTGACTTTATAACACTGTTGAATATTACATTTTTCTTCCCTCAGTGCTGTGCCATTGCCTTCAAGATGCAGTCTGAGACAGGTGGAAAGACCATTTAATGAATCCCAAACACAGGGCGGGAGGGAACCTCCTAAATCAAAATTAATTGCCTGCTATCACAAGCCACATCATCATACAATCTGGCTTATAAATTAATCATACTTCATTTTAATAGTACCTTGGCATCTTTCTCCCACTTCTATCATCAAACAGCATTTCTGGCATCTCCCTCCTCCAAGGATAGAGATCTCCTCAGAGATTTCCAGCCCAAATGTCTGTGTCTAAGACCAGGTGATACACAACTTGTCCTCGTGCCATTATTTTTCCTTCTCTTAAGCAGGGAAGGGGTTTTGTTTTATCTGGTGTTCACTTCTTGAACTTTTAAAGAGCAAAGTTGCTCTCCTACAGCTTCCCTTTGCTGGGCTGAACACACTGAGAGCTTTGAGCCTCCTCTCAGCAGAGATGTTCTCCAAACCATTGATAATCCCTGCAGCCTTTTCCTGCACCTCTCTCATTTGGAGCCATATTGCTGGAGCAGGGGCAAGAACAGCATGCAGTGATTTAGGTGACACGTAGCACTGTCACATATCTGACCTCAGCAGTTTGCTGTCCCTTTTGGAAATACTTCTCCAGGTGCATCAAACTATGGCTTTTCTTCAGCAACCCACATCACGGTGGTAGCTCCCCCTCGTCCTGTGATCTCCTAATAGATTCTTCTTTTTGCTGTCATTATCAATTGATCAGCCCAGATCTTGCCAAAGAAATCCTTATGACCAGTTTTTAAAAGCACAGCATCATGCTTGGTGGCATTAAATGACTTCCCCTTTCCATTATCCTCAATCATCAAATTTGTTCTTTATGAAGTCAATCTCTTAATAACAATGACTTCATAATTTAAGTATGCTGTACCTGATTTTTTTTCCAGTGTTATTATAATAGTGATTCAAAGGTGGCCTTTAAAGAAATTTCCAATCAAAAGCTTCTACTTTTAGAAAATATTTTTCTAGAATTCTTCAGCTACTTTACATGCTTTCTCTTATTTACCTCTATTCCTTCCTTTACTGAACCTAGATTTAAATTTTTAAAAATCCTTTACATAAATAATCTAATTCATCAGAGAGATGTGGTATAATTTATCTTTGGTAAATTCAGTGTGTGCTATTCAATTTTAAATCAATCTCCAGAAGTTTTTGTTTGTTTATTCTAAATATCTTCTTTAAGTTCTGAATCCTATTAAAGCTTGAAAAACAGATCTTCACCTAGACCAATCCTCACCTCCATGCATTACACTTCTTACACAAAACTTTTATTCTTTTGGCTTTTGGCACCATACACAATTTTACTGGTCTTCAAAAAATAAAAAGGAACTACAGAAACCATAGTTTCACATGGCCTTTTAAAAAAGATTTATTCAGGTTTTTCTTTTTCCTTCTTTCACCCTGCCAACTTTTTATATTATGCTTTCCAAGTTTTCATTTTATTTTGGCTTTACTAAGATTATATTTTCATACTTTCTATTCTCATTAAGAACTGTGTTGCTTCCTTGACAACCCCACCACCACCACCCAACTCCAACTGGTTTGGCCAAAACTAGATTATCCTTGGTCTCTATCTCATTTACATTAAATACAAGTCCCACTTTCTCTCATCAACTTCTCTTCTTTAAAAATATAGAAAAGGAACTATTTACCATTGATTGACATTGATTTTTTTTCCCCTCAAGTCTAAGACTTCTTGACTTTGGCACTTGTCGTGTCACACTTACAGACAATTTTCCTACCCACAACAGACCTCTTCCTCTGTTCATTGGCTTCTTTCCTAAATTCTAGTGGAGTTTTATCCTTCCTAATCCTTCAGATCGTTATCCAGATTAACACCACAAAACTGGGCCTCAAAATGTTCCTTACAAGTTTATACCCTCTGGCTTAAGATGAAAATTTCAAACATTTTTAGACCAAAAGTAGAGGTTTCTAAGTTTTACAGTCCAAGTGACTCCAATGAATAGCTCTTTACTTTGATGTCTTTAAATTATTTCTTCAAAACCGGTCTGAGATATATTTCTCTTTAATTTGAAATTAATCAAAGGATGAACCAAGCAAGAGTCTTCTCTGTGAACAGCTTCTTATTATGTAGTCACTGCTTATCAGAGCATGGGATTGCCTTTTATTTCTTCTGTAACAACTTGATAAAGAAAACCAGCATTCTCACACTGAATTAAAATGGGGTCCTATGACCAATTTCTCAGTTTTTCCCCCATTTTTATGTGTTCTCTTCACCACAACCCAGTTCTTGCCGTGCTCTGTCAAACCATGAACGGGGTTTTTCCCTGCCAACCAACACAGGCCCACAGCTCACTGCTGATACTCTTCCACTGCATCATTGTTGAACTAACAGTGAAGCATTTTGGTTCCAAACCCCTTGTTTTGGCCGTTCTGTCATTTTGTGTTACTTCACAGGCTGATTAGCACAGGAAGCCCCCGATCACCTTAATTCCAGTATTTCCTACTGGCACACACCCTGTGAGAGCTGTGTTTCAGACCCCACTGCTGCTTGCCCACCTTGCTTTCAGCCTGCAGGGTCTGGTGCCCAGTGCGTGCCAGGCATGTCCAGTTTTCTTACTGGGGAGGCACAGCTTAGCCCACAAACACTTCTGGAGCTCCTCATGCCATCTGCCAGTTCTCTAATTGAATTAGACATCTTTCTCAATTACCTTGCCACACACCTGATTATTGTTGCCACCACCCTTATGCCTCTCCTGATTAATGCTCCTAATAAGTGCCACAGGGCTACACTGAGCTAGGGGAACTGTCATAAATTCTTCTGAAGTTTCATTTTCTTTTAATGATAGATTAGCACACTTTTCATCTCCTTAGTTTCCATTTAAGGGTAATATTATTTCATACAGATATCAATAGTTCTTTATATGTATATTAACACACTCAGGTAAGCTGCCATAGTTGTCATAGAGATTTTCTTTATATCATTTCCCTTTTATTAAAAGAACTTCTATAATTGTCACTCTCCTGCTTGAAAAGGCAGCAGACACTATGGCTGATAATGATTAGCTCAGAGTCTGAGCAGTGACATCAATGCAGCCAATCCCCACTCACAGCAATGGGATTGAGATTTCATTCCTCAGAGAGCTGCAGTGAAGCACCAGGATCTACTGCAAGGTTTGGTGTTTGAAATCAAACACATAGTAGGAGTTTAGTTGGCATCTGGTGGATCCTAATAATTATGTAATTAAGTCCACCTTTGCAAATTCTCTTGATATTATGGGTACTACTTAAACAAAAGCCCTGACTATATCTTAATATAGCTTAATATTAATAATAACCTTATATAAAAGAAATTTGGGAAGAAACTGGAACAAAGGGTAGGGTAGAGGAAAAAAAAAACAAAAACCAACAACATTTTTGTTATGGACTTTCCACAATGCAGACTTTAAAAAAGAACAGAATTGTTGAGCAATTTTACACCTGTTCCCTATTTGACACTAGTTTATTACTACATGATAGAAATATTTCATTTTGAAGCACATGCTTCTTCTTGGGAAGTAAAAGAAGTATAGTTCTAGCAAAGGTTAAGGTTTAGGGTTTTTGAAGAAGTCTTTTTTTTCTGTGATGTTCCATGACCCTTTTACCTTGAAGGACCCCATCAAATGACTCAGGCTGTCGAGAGTATGTTATAAAGTTTGATTCTTCCACAAAAATATAAAAGTAAAGAAAAAAGTTAATTGCAGACTGCATGCCTTTCAGAAAACTGTTTTATCTCTGGATTAAGAAAAGAAAAGTCTAATACTTTGGTATTAGTGTTTCTGGAGATGAGCAAAGGTGTTAAAAGGAAGTCTCATTAGAAGGACAGAGTCCTCTTGCCACTGAACATCTCAAACAAAATAATATATTTGAAACCATCCAGCTTTAAGAGAGAAAATGCTGCAGTATTTACAGCTCTGCTGTGTTGACAGGTGTTCATCCTCATGAACAAAACCTACACACAAGAAAGTGATGGGAAGAGACATAATCAGCATCCTGCTTTGTTCTCTTCTGATATCTCTCTATTTCTGCCTGACCCAAACAGATATCAAAAAGAAGCTGACAAAAATTAAGGTAACATTTGACAAGTAATTAAAACAAGAGAATTAAATTGAGTGTAATTAAATCCCTGTTGATTACTATATACACTTTCAAAACCATACAGATATCATTTCACCCACTGCTCATATTTACTGAGAAGTGGAACTGTTTTATAAACAACTGACTGAAACTGCAGAGAGAAGTGGAAAAGTACTTGCCCAAAAATGAAATTACAGTAATACAGAAAGAATATAGCTCTAGATTTACAGCTCTGGTCAGCTTTAAACCTTATTCATATTGCACAAGCCTGAGTGTAAAATCTCTCCCTTTGCACTACAACGAAAAATACCCTCAATCCTGACCATCAGCAGAGGCTGATGAACACCATAGAACACAATACATGTAAATGCAGGTAGGAGCAGAAACCAACTGGCAGTAGAGAAAAAAAATCAAAACACCAAAGGGTCTGAAATGCTTGCCAAAGCCCTGGTAATACTGATGCCATGATGGTTTTTTTTTCCTTTTCTTTTATACCCCTTTTATATAACTTTATATTCTTAGTGCTTCTAGCCTACATTCTTAGATTCAATGTTTTGCTAAGCCAAGAACCCGAACACCTTGGCAGCCCCAGACACCAAGGGCCTCTCCAGAACNCAGAGGCTGATGAACACAGTAGAACACAGTACATGTAAATGCAGGTAGGAGCAGAAACCAACTGGCAGTAGAGAAAAAAAAATCAAAACACCAAAGGGTCTGAAATGCTTGCCAAAGCCCTGGTAATACTGATGCCATGATGGTCGTTTTGCCTTTGCTTTTATACCCCTTTTATATAACTTTATATTCTTAGTGCTTCTAGCCTACATTCTTAGATTCAATGTTTTGCTAAGCCAAGAACCCGAACACCTTGGCAGCCCCAGACACCAAGGGCCTCTCCAGAACACATCCTGTACCCTGAGCTGGGCCCAGCCAGGGGAAGGGTCCTGGGGTTCCCTGGAGCCTCTCCCTGGGGAATCTTTGCTGGATGTGCTCATTTGTGAGGCCCAGGATGTGATCCCGAGTGCCCGTGGGTGTGCATTCCGTGTGCTCTGGGGCATTGCCCCTGGCTGGGCTGCACCTGAGGGGCTGCAATAAATACCCAGGGAAAAACCCTTTTTCCCTTCTAACCGTGTTTGGCTCTTCATTTTAAGACCAGGTAAAGGCATCAATACGGACTCAGTGTGGTCATACATGGAGATTTATCCCACACCCAAGCAGCTGCAAGCCTTCCTACCTATCTTGTATTTAATGTCGTGTCTCATATCAGCTACACAGCACCAAGGTGCCGTGGAGTGAAGGTGCCACTGCAAGTCTGGAGCAAATAAAATATGCTGAAGAAATAAGGTTGCTACTTCCCAAAAATATTCTGTTAAATACTTTGCTGTTCTCTCCCTTCCCAGGCAGCATAAAGGATTATTTTTCCATCAGGAAGAGCCAGGTTCTGTGATGCATTCCTAAAATTCATCATATTGTGCTAAATAGCCAGGAGATTGCTCACACTATCATGTTTAGCACATACTGCTGGCTTTGTTATAGCTCAGGAAAGTTTTGCTGTAGTCTGATCATCAGTGCCTACCACTGTCATTTTCAGGGTACTGACAGATTTTCTGACAATGCTACTCCAGCGTAGCAGCATCAGACTGCAGATACAAAAGTTTGGCTGCTAAAGCAGAGATTTCTTACTTGCATATAAGGGATGGTCACAGATGGAAGAAATTGGCTGTCTCAGACTTTCCTCTATGTGAATCCTCTCTGAGAATCCCAAATCTGAGAGAAAAAACTGCATTCCAGAGAAATGTCACACATATCCTTTAGTTTCTATTCTCTACGACCCCTTTGCTTAAGGATATAAATTTTTTCCCTCTCAACAGAAAAACTATGAATTTTTAAGAAAATACTTAGTGTACATATAAAAATAAACTGAAAAGCACTGCTTGAAGTAAAAGATTTTTCAAATTATTTCAATCAAATAATATTAAAAAATTTATTTCAAAGTTACTATACACTCCCTCTCCAAATATGGCCATATTTGCAAATATAAAAGCTGAGCACAAAGAAACCCAAACTGACTGAGGACAGTCAACTTTTTAATTGAACATTCACTGCTGTTGCCTTATTTTCTGTTATTCTTCATCTGAGAATAGTTTGAAAGTTAAAGAAGCTTGACCCCGAGAGAATGATTTTGATTTATACAAGGATAATATTGGTGTTGTCTTTCCCCAACAAATTTTTAATGAAAATAGAACCATTTTTTAAATATGTTGATACATATTGCGAGAATGATAGAGCAGGACTTAGAAGAGAAGGTTTTTGCCTTCAGCAGTCTTCATTTCTACTTTTCATTTAGAAGAACACCTGTAAGCGGGCAAACAATGCAGAGCAAACATTCCATCTCTGGGGGCTGTGGGAGCACCATCACAAATCCTACAGGTGAGAAAGGAGGAAATTCTATTCAAAACATGCATGAAAGTTCCCTGAGTGTGTTCTCTACAGGAGATTTTGCTTTAACTCCACAATATTGTACCAAGTGTCATTAGTTATGCTACTGCCTGCAAGTAACCAAAATATGAAAGAACTTGAGATGCCTAAATCATAGAATGGTTTGGGTTGGAAGGGACCAGTACTGGGTTTGTGTGGCCAGGTTTTGGTGGTGAGGGGGGCTGCAAGAGTGGCTGCAGGAAGCTTCCAGAAGCTTCCCCCACGGCTGGCAGAGCCAATGCTCCAGGATGGACTCACCACTTGTCGAGGCTGGGCCAAGCAGCAATGGTGGGAACACCTCTGGGATAAGAGATTTAAGAAGAAGAAAAGAAGTATTGAGCAGATGTAATTGTGGCCAGAGAATATGTGAGAGGGACAGCCCTGCAGACGCCCAGGTCAGTGCAGAAGGAGGGGGAGCAGGCGCTCCAGGGGCTGGAGCTGGGATTCCTCTGCAGCCCCTGG
>VZRO01001061.1:33417-65979 GCA_013397915.1 Daphoenositta chrysoptera
ACAGTAAAGAATTTCTTCCCAATATCTAATCCAACCCTGTCCTCAGTCAGTGTGAAGCCATTTCCACTTGCCCTATCACTCCATGCCCTTATAAAAAGCCCTTCTCCAGCTCTCTTGTAGCCCCTTTAGGTACTGGAAAGCTGCTGGAAGGTCCCCCCAGAGCCTTCTCTTCTCCAGGCTGAATAACCCCAATTCTCTCAACCTGTAAGGGAGGTGCTCCAGCCATCTCAGCATCTTTCTGCCCTCCTCTGGACTTCATACTGAAGACTCAGGTTATCACACATTCATACAATCCAGAATAGTTTTACTATCCACCTGCATTTACTCATCTGCACAGATGTAAGCAGCTAACACAGCTTTAGATAAGAAAACAAAAACTTCAGGCAAAATTAAACAAGTATTTAATAAAAAGTATAGTTTGTGTGATTTTAGGTGCTTTCTCTGGCAGTGGTTTTGTCCTGGGTAAAATGCAGTTAGACATGAACCAAAAAAAAAAAGCATTGACCAGGAAGTCGCATTATAATCCCAGTTAGTATTGTTGCAGACAGGGCTGTTGCAGTAAATTGTTCAAACACAAAATAAACCAAGGAGGGTTTTACCTGTTTTTAATTTTTCCATACTCATGGTATTAGAAAGCCATTAAATACTTGCAATACCAGTAGTATCTATGTGTTCAATAGCTCACATACAGCTTAGGCAATTAGAAGCTGTTTTATTTGGAAAAAATACATTAATATTGGCCAGGACAGCATAAGGATAAGTCATGGTGTTACTTGTGTGAGACTGACTGTGATAAGGAGATTATATGAGCTTGGCAAAGTGATAAACCTCTGTGGATTGAATAATTTCAGATGCTTGGGAAGACTGGAAGCGTTTTTGCTGCACTGAACAGCCCAGAATGCACAGATCCCTGAGGCAGGGCTACCTGCAGAACCAGGGGCAGCACAGTCACACCAGGGTAACACTGCCCATGGCTAATTACCCATTTCTGCAGTTCACTCCAATCATTCGGAAGAGGGGGTGCACGTGGAATAACAAACATCATCAACAAGCAAGGGAAAATAAATAATAAGAACTAAATATGCTGAAAAGAACCAAACCCAGAACACCCACCCTGATCATGCAGCAGTAATTTATCTGAAAATTTCTCTTGCACACTTGTAACTTTACCTGATTTATTCAATTTTGTAAACAGAGTAAAAGACTGGTAAGGCAGACACACCAGGATATTATTCTAGAAAGCCACGTACAAATGGCAGAATCAGCATCAGTGATTTGTGACTACTATTGAAGAAATTAGAAATAATTGCAACCTTTCATTACAAAACCTGTCATTTGGTAACTGCAAGCAATTTGGTGTAAAACTAATCTTGACGACTGAGTCATTGCCAAACCTAATAATTTGCTGCATAAACATTAAACCATATAATTGCTCAAGGTGAATGCAAGAATCTATAACATTAACTGTTGCTGTATCAAGACCAAACCATGCAGTTCTTGATTCAAAGAAATTGGAACAGTAGGATCAGGCTATAAATTACTTTTTTCTCTTTGAACATAATGTGGGTTAATATGAACCCAAATTTCAGGAAAAAAAATCCATCAGTGAAAGACATAACAACATTTCCATTGAGGAAGCTTATTTTGGATTACTCACATGAACTGCTGAATTCACAAACACTGGGCTCAGGGTTTTTATACCTAAACTGCTTCAGCAAAAACAACAGCTTCTCAATGTGAAGAATCCATTAGCATTTATCACAAATCACATTAAACCCAACAGATTTTTTCCACATGTAGACTGTGGATCAAACATCCTCACCACACACAGATAATAGTCATGCCTGGATTCATTCTGCTTCCATTTCTAAACATTTTTCCCCTAGAAGAGTTCCTACCCAGTTTGCAATTAAAAAAAAACCCAAACACAACAATATATTTTATACCATAAAATATAATTGATTTGTCCCTTCACCACCAGAACTTTCACCAGTTTCTTGAAAAACCTGATGTAAAATCAGCATTTCTGTCATGGAAATGATATCAAAAAGCTCCATTTGCAGCTTATCTTATCTTGCCATCTACCATTGTTATACCCTAATTACTGTATGAATGTATTTTAACACACTGCTGTGGGTTTAGCCCAGCTGGACACCAGGACACACACCTATATGTATATCCTGCTTTTCTGTGACTTCTGTTCCAAGGATTTGGAGAGAAAGGTGGATTGGCAAGGGATTTCAGATGCTCCCACAACATGTGAAAATAAAGTTCAAGTCACAGCATGGTGCAAAGCATTATTGGAAGAGAAAAAGAAAAACTCTGTCCTACAATGTGTTGAAAGCTTCCCAAATGGTGAGAGTTATTTCAGAAAGTTTATTTTAGGTAAAAGAAAGCTTTTTCAAGGAAGTGGTAACATAGGATTGCACATTACAAAAGGTTGCTTTCCAAAGCAAAGTAGAATTACTTTACTTATACTTCTCTTTTCAATGTATCCTACTTCTCTAGGACAGAGAGAAAATGCCTGGAAAAGACTAGAAAATGTCACCTGGTTGACATCACATATGTATGCATGTGGGTAGATTTTATTTTTTAACAAAACTTCAAGCTAGAAACTTGTTCCTTTAAAACATAAAATTATTAAAAGAAAAAACCTCTCCTTCACATTAAGTACTTGAGCAAAAAATATACTGAGTTTCCACAGAACTATAAAGATTCTTCAGAATACTGTTTTTTTCCACATTTCAAGGAGCCTTGAAAAATGAAATGTTAGAAAATCATTCTGCTAATGGTACCCTAAATCAAGTAGCTGCATCCCTAGGCCCAAATATGGCCTGTGTTCTTTAGCTTTAACCTGACAGGATCTCAGGAGCTAAATAGGTTCTTCCCCTCCTCTCCTACACTTCTGAATGAATAACTGGGAAATGAATTTGACTGTGATGTTGTGAAGAAAAACTTCCAAGACAAATAGACTGATTTTTGCAGTAAGCCTAAAAATAAAATGAAATCTAGGATTTTTTTATTGTTATTATTACTCCTACAAACCTCACAGAGACTATAAAAAACAGAGTTTGAGTAGCTACAATTAAGAACTAAGTCCCTGGAGAGAAAAGGAGTAATTTTTTACATATTGAAGTTGTCCCTAGATTCAACCAAAGCAGGTAAAATATTTGATTTCTTTCATGCATTTCCAGTGCAAGTGACCTCTGTATAAAGCCAGGCACCTACATCAAGTGTAATGTTAGCCCTGTTAATGCAAACAAGTTCTTTATTGATCTGCTGTAGTGAAGACTTGAGCCTACACAGTAAAACAACAAGGGGCAAAATCCCTGTACAATTTTAAAAAGGATTTTTTGGTTTGAATGGTGGTTCTTAGAGCTCACTACCATCAAAAGCTACTTCAGTAAATTTCACGTAAAAGTGGAAATCTTCAACCATTTTTGCATTTATCATGATAGTCAAGTGTTCCAAGGTACAAATGACTGAAACCACAGAGAAAACAGACCAAAGTTTTATCTTATTAAAGCTATTCAAAGAAATGATTTCCCCTCTGGCACACAGGGGTATGAATGGAACAAACAGGCACCTGTGGAAGGTCTAGGTCACGTGGGTACCAAAAAACCATGGCTTCTTTATGGAACAACAAGAAAATACATACAAAGTTAAAAGGGTAGACTTTACAAGGGAGATCAGTAAATGCGAAATCGATTTTGCTCATTTATTCCCCTAATCTTGTCATGCTGTAATCGAGTTTGAAGTTAGATTTTCCCTGCCCCCTCATCTAGAATTTAAGCAAGCAGCATGTTAAATCACTGCAAATGGACTCTGGCTTTCTAGACCCCGAGAGAGTGTGGCTGTTCACTAATGTATATCTAAAAATAGTTTCTTTTTGGGCAGAGCTCGTCTTTGTGCTCCTGGATATTAAATGGTGAGCAGATTTTCGATGGCCAATCACCGTGAGATGAATTTTACTTCAAATTGTGCCCACACTGCAATTCAATGAGAGAAATTCAAGTTTTCTTACTTTCATTCTAAACAACGCCATTACCCCATTAATTCATTTCATTGTCTGAAGCATGAAAACCTGTAGGGTTTCACATCAAATATTTTCTTTGCTGCTTCTTTCTCAAGTAAGAAGGACTGAACACTTGAGAAGGCTTCTGCTTGAGTCTGGATGATGAGAAATACTTGCAAAGGTGGTCTTCTGTCCTCAGAATCAATGCTATGGTTCCTTCTGCAAAGGTTCTCTCTCACCAACCAACACTGAGCTTCAGTTACCAGTGCCTGTGTGCACAGAAATAGGCTTCCAAGTTTATATAGCACTTGAGAACCTTAAAAAAATACCAGAAAAATAAAAAAGAGAACAAGTAAAAACCTCATGTTTTTTGCACAATCATATAGATTAATATTTTGTGGATAAAGCATACATAAAGCAGAAGTAAAGTTATAAAAGAAGCCTCAAAATATTGTTATACAGATATTAAAGTTATTAAACCTAAACTCCTGAAAGTTCACTATAATTGCTTCTTTTATATCTGGTATTGCACTTCAACTGCTGAATTCTTTAGCTTCCAGGAGCAGACTTATGGAGATGCTGTACTATTTGATTTGGCACTGTTCACAAGCCTTGGCAGATGATCAAAAATAGAGGGCACAGAAGAGCAGGAAAAGCCTCAAGAAACTGTCTGGGCTGCTGTTGTGACTGCCTCCATAGGCAGAAAACTTGTAAGCACAGAGTAGCTGTATGATTCACTCTTGTTTAATTTTAGACTGCTTTTTTATGTATCTTGACAAAATAAACATCAGCATTTCTTCAATAGATATTGATTCACATCCAGCTTAACTCTCTTCACTTGCCAACAGGTAGAAATTTTATTTTTTCCTCTTTGTAATATTTTGGAATATGTGAGTCATGTTGTACACTAACTGAAAACTGAAGACAAAACCGTTACAAAAAGCAGCAAGAAGTAAACAGGACAATTTAAAAGGTACTTTTAAAAAATCCCAGATTAAATCATGATTAAAACTGAAAGATTTAAAACTTTTTTGTGTATAAATACTCAAGGGACATAAAACTGATTTTTGCAATTTCAAGAGGACCCATAATAAGCTGGGGAGTCCTGAAAAGCTGCCAAGAAAATTGTGCTTGTGTAGAATACCAGGGGGAGAGGGAGGGGAGGATGTCCAAGTCACCCAGAGGCAGTAGAAGGTTGTTCCTAGGATGCTTACACGTGACTGGAAATTCACAGGAAAGCCTTCCATGTAAACAGGAATCCCCAAATACCAATACAACCATGAAAAAAGCTGTTCCATGCAGTGCTTAACTCCTCATAAGATCAGGCCGTGTCCAGTGACAGGGCCCAGAGAAGATGTAAAGGGTGGCTCGCCAAGGTCCCGGTGCCCCCATTTGCCACCAGCAGCAGGTCCTGGAGACAAAACCCACACTGTTGGATGTCTGCCCTGCCTCTGCTGCCAGCAGGAACCCTCCAAAACCTGCATGGGCAGAGGACACTTCACTTCTGCTGAGCAGGGTCTGGCGGGAGCAGCGAGGCAAAGAGCAGGCTCACGACTATAAGGGGAATTAATGCTCCGAGCAGTTTAACCCTTATTCAGATTTGGACTTGGAGAGCTGCCAGGTTTCCAGGGAAGCAAGTCATACAGAGCAGCTGCTGCCCAGTTATGATCTTCTCTCTCCCCTTGTGTTTACTTCCACATTAGAGCAGATCCTTGCAGGCAAGCTGGGGCTTTTTAAGGCCCCCCATAGCCAAGAGAGGGCTGGAGCTCTTCGCTTGCACTACAGCTTTGGCTGTTTGTCCTCCCCAGCCCTGCACTGCAAGTGGAGAAAAGCAGAATGTGCCCTGTGCAGCATGGCAATGCTGGGTGATGCCCTTAGGAGAATGGGCAGTGGGGTGAAACACAAAATAAACTTTTGCCCTTCTGGCTCAACAGTTAGGAGAGCCAGGTGGCTGAACCTGTGGCCCAGGCACCAGCAGACAGACACGCTTTGTAAAGGGCACCACGCTCGGCTACAAAGCTCAGCATGGCTGCTGGGCATAAGAAATTAATCTTTACAGACGATTACTTAAAAGCCATCCCAGAGACTTCCTCCTTTTTCAAGATTTTGAGATTACTTTCCCTTTCCTCCTCATCTGCCACCCCCGCCTGCACCATGCTTGGGGATAGACATGTCCCTTAACCAGCATGAATGCAGGAAAAGTACATTCTTCTGAACAATGCTTTCATCTCCTTATTCCAAGACTTTTAAAGTCTTTTATGGTCAACTCTGCTCAGATTTGCCACATTACAAAAAGTGAAGCAAAGCTCCCCAAAGTCAGATGTTTTGTCTCACGTCCCTTTTGAAAGAGAGCCTGAAGGCTCTACTGCTAAATACGCTGCTTGCATATGTACCTGTACAAGTGCATTAAACTGAAGGTCTCTGTTTCTAAGTTAAATGTTCAAGTGCTTTACTATACTACTTTGACAGGTATTCTTGCGGCAGTTCGACACCAGAAGCATTCCCTACAGACAAACATTTTTTACTGATTTACTTCCAACTTCCTTGCAGAGTGCACTGTCTGATTGCTGGGTTGTTGTTCTAAAGCAGAACTACACAAGTGAGCAGCATCCAAGAGTGATGCACCTCTGTACAGTTGTATTAGACAAAAAAAATTCATCTAGTGGCCAAATTCCAGTTGCAGTTATGGTTCCTTAATGAAATTACATCTTAATGGAAGTGACCTAGTTATACATTAAGACTACTGTACCTAAAATATAACATAGATGGAAACATATTCTTTGCCATTTAAGCTGCAATTTGCAATATTGATTTTAACCCCAGACGAGACCTTGATCTAACTAAGTGCACTGTGAATCCAAAAATCCTGACCTCCAGACCAAACATTTGTTCTTTATTATAAGTGCAAGCAGACTGCCTCACATTTGGGTGACGGATGTGACCCAAATCTCTCAGTTAACACTATGGTTCAAAGAGTAATCCTGCTGCATGCAGCTTTTTTTGGTATGAAAGCTACACCAGAATGCTCACCCACACAAAGTAATGACTCCAAGTTCTCAGTGACACCAAGAACCACCAGGGTATTTTCAGGTGAAACAGGAAAAAAAAACCAAACCCAAAAGTTAGGGTTCTAGTTTGCAAACAGAAAAAATTGATTCCTTTATACCAGAGAAAATTAAGGGAGAAAGAGTGATTTTGTCTTCTTTTAGAACAGACAGAACTGTTCAACCTCCCATCACAAGACCCTCCTGACCTGCTTGAGGCATTCTTGAAAGATTTATTCATTGCAACTGGAAGCACAGGAGACCTCCAGAGATTTATAATACCTGTGTGCTGTTTCTCCCTATAGTAAGTGGTACCTAGACCTTCCACAGGTATTTAGGTGCTCGTTTCCTACTGGTTTAACTGGGCACCTAAAGGCCTTTACGCTTATTTCTGCCTCACCACCCCTCTTCCTCCTGGTACATGAAGGTAAGATTACCTCCCTGCTTCAAAGATAGTTAATGAGAATGAACTCCTAACACCACTGAGTCACTTTAAATTACACATGGCCACCTAAATAACTTTGAGGACTTGGGACTCAGTCTGGAATCACAGGCATAGAGCAGCCCCATGGAGTGGTACAGGCTTACTACCTGCAGTGAATGAGATTTCAAAAAGTAATTTAATAACAACAACAGGATTTGGGAATAAAAAAAAAGGGAAATTAGGATTCTAAGGAGTAGAGAAGACAGTTTCTCTAATTCTGCTCTGTGCCTTTCAAAGAATCTCTTTAAGGAATTATTGCACTTTATATGACTGAACTACACCCTCTTTACAAAGTTGCCTCCACATCTAAACCACGGAGCAAATCAAATGTAGTGGACCCTTTTAATCCAGGAGAGCCTCTCTACGTGACCAGCAAGAGAGACTCTCTTTAAACTGATCTATTTAGTTTGATAGGCAGTTATAAATGTTCATCTCTCTTGCCTTCCTGCAGACATGAAGGGAAGCACTGTCTCAGGACTCATACTCGGACATCACTCCACATTAAATCATTGGAAAGTAGCAGCACATAGGAAGAGCAACAGGAAGCAGAGGCAGGTATTCTGCAGTACTATAGCTACTATAAACTTCAATTTTAGATAAGTTAATCCACAGAAAAAATCCACCCAAACAATCCAAAATATAATCAAGCTCGTATTTACCAGAGTTTCAGCTGATTTACTTGAATGGAACCAGCATGATCTGCATGGAACTGGGATTAAGACTAGAGTTGCTTGCTTGCCAATACTTCTGATTTGCAGATGAAAATAAAAATATCACAACTGCAGAAGACTTAAGAGCATTACCCAAGTTGTTAACAACTGTAGAGGACATGAGATTAATTCATTCAATGTCCCCAGGCTTTACTGAACAGCAGTAAATTTAACATAAATTTTCAAAATGTCAAACATAAAAGACCGCAGTCAGGTCTGACTTAGCATGTGACCCTTGATCAGCCATTTTCCTCTTGGCCCACAATTTCTGGGTTGTGTTTACTTCCACATTACAGTGTTGCACGGACTTAATATGGGTTAAATAAGTTCAGTGCTGCAAGAAGCCTCAACTCTTACACAGGTTTGGAGTCTGATCTCAGGAGACGGGGCTAGAAAAGAAAATAACTTATTTTTACCACTACAAAAGACAGTGAGAGTGAAAAATCCTAAACACTTCAACTATTTTTGCATGCCTCAGTAAGTCTTCAGGGTAAGATTCTGAAACAAAGACTTAACGTTATTATCTAGTAAGTGATTTCAAAATGCTCAAGAAAGACGAAGTGAATACTACTAAAGAGAAAAGAGGGGGAGAAAAATTACTTTCTAATAGGAAAAAATGTGTGCTCTTCCCACAGTAGTTCTCCCTACTCTGTGACAATTTATTTTATGCCTCCACAATTGTTTTATTTTTGAACAGGATAACATGGAAGTCCTTGGGAAGGTACTGCTTCATGACCATTATATAAATTTTTCAATGATGCAGGTAAGATCAGAGAATTCTGAACTTTGCTAAGAGAAAACACAACTTTCTGCCAAGATGACAACCAAGAAGCTTTGCAAAGATCTAAAACTTCATCAGTTATATAAGCAATCACAAAAAACCCACCAGACACTTTTCCCAGAACTCTGTGAGAGGAAAGAGAAGAAAAAAAAATACACCACAGTGTACATCAGCCATCGCAGAAGCACATATTACATTTGCCCTTCAGATCAGCACCTTGCAAGTCATGAGTGATGCATTGGAGGCCTCCTTTCCCTCAAAACTTCTGTATGGAAAAAAAGAGTTGAGCATGCAGCAAATTAGTAGCATGTGTACCTCGACGTCATGTCATATTCTAAGCAAGTATTGTTTTAAATAATTTTCCTAACACAACAGATAATTTCTTATTACATCTAGTTTTCCACCCTTAGGCTGAGGGTCCTGTAAGGCACTGACAGGACCTCTTTGGACAGCACTCAACTGTCCCCCTCAAACTTGTGACATTTACTTAGTGAGAACTAATTCAATTATAGTAAAGTACAGCACACAACTGAGATGCTCTGGTTTAATTTCACAAAGAGAAGCTGAAGTGAAACTCTGAAAAAAATGATAATGCCAAAGGAAAAAATTCTTCACTGTTGTCAAAGTGTTCGGAAAGTGTTAACATGGTTCATTCATTTTCAGCTGCAATACCATGTTGAAAACATACTTTTGCTGGTCTGCAGTTGATTGATGTACATTACTCATATCAGGCTAATGGCACTTTATTTTCCAACAGTAGCAAGTAATGAGTGACCTTGAGTGCATATTGTTTTGCTGAGAGGTTTTGTTGCTCCGTGTACTCTATGAGCACCCCCAAGGAAATGAGGGCCCTGTATTGGTGTTTTTCAGCAAACCTCATTTCTTTCATGGCTTTCTGTAAAAGAATTTGATACAGGGATAGAAGCTAACCTCAGTGAGTAAATGAAATATTGATCCACACTACTCTGGCCTTGCCTTCACCTTGTCCCAGGGCTGTGAGTTACTGACTTTTCCGTTTTGGCTGTAATAGGAATTATTACAACAGGCCTGTGCGAGTAATTACTTGGCATGGCAAAAAGGAGGGTCCATCATATATTTCTGTAGAGACGTTAGTTTCCATCAGGCCAGCAGTCTGCTTTTTTGGCCCTGTCTTTCCCACTCTTGATTCAATTCCTTTAACCATCATTAATCAAGTTCCTTGTCAGTAGAAGTTTATCAAAAGTATTAAGTGAGCAAGGTTGCATGGCCTCCTTAAAAAAAAAAAAAAAAAAGTCAAGAGAAAGAAGCACCAATGCAGGGCAGTAAATTTCAAAATATGGAAGGCTGGTTCCATGATATATATGAGTGTCTCTTCAGCTGGAATGAGCAGTTTGTTTTAATGATAGATATTGTAGTTTGAGCCGTGATAGAATTCTTCTCAAGTTTATATGCCACAGACCATCATTTATGAGAGACCATGTGTTTCTAAATGGTGAAGGTCATGGCTGATGGCAAAAGTAAAAGCAGTGGTGATTCATTAAAAATAGTTAATAGGGCCTGCTGTTGACAGGGATAAATAGCAACACCCTGCATTTGCAACCCACAAGCAACTAGTTTAGGCAATGCTTCTTCTGTGTTTTCAGCACCCCCAATTGCCAGACAGCTGTGAACATACACGGAGACATCAGCAAGATTGCTTCCACCCTGCTAATAACAGATGTAGGATGGATTTCCAGCGTGAATGACTTCTCTGGATACAGATTTTCCAACCAGCAGCTTTGACAGACTGACTAAACATCCAACTCACAGTGATTTGTTAGCTAATAATCAAGTTTACGCTGTACACTGAATTCTTAGGGACCAAACACATTTGCAAACTACCCTGCTGGGATCCCATCCTTCGGTTTGAACACCAGCTGATGTCCCAGGTGAGCCCACATGACATCAGTGGAAGCTTTGCTGCATAAAGGACACTAAGATGGGACCTCACAATCTTGGAATGAGTAAAATACTAATGATCTTTACTGCATCCTCAATCAGAAAAACTAATTTCCTTAAGGTATTTTTGTGCTATTCAGAAAATGAACTCTCAAAATTCATTAGAAAGAAAGTATTTTAATTGGTTGTTGTGATGCTGTTCCTTGTTGTTTGTTTTGACTTTATTTTTAAAATGCAAACACACAACAATCATCATTAAAAAAGAGGTTTACACCACTTAGTAAAGTTTACAAATATAGTTTGCCAAACAGATTTGGGACTGCACTTTAAAAACAGAGTTTGGTGAACGTTCTCTTATGGACACAACTCTACAGTACCAACCAATGATAGCCTATGCATTGCCTATGGTTTTGTTTGGCTGGTTGTTAATTACAGAGGGAATCTATTAATATATAGTCATTGACTTTAGAGAACAATTAATATATAGCCATTAGTTCCAGACTAAAATACTGGAGAGAGAGGTGGTCCACATCCTCCCTTGCCAACCTGTTCTGTTCCTCCTGGCATTTCCTTACCTAACACATTAAACACATTACAGTGAGCTATCATCATTTATTTTAGGAGAAAATTTTGTTGATCATTCAGCTCAAGTAATTTCCTCCTCAAATGAGCTTCGTCTCAACTATTTAGAGAGTTCAATTTCTTAGCTGATCTTGAAGCACCATCAAAATGAATATGATTAATGATTTCCCTAGGAGTTGATCATGCTCTTCTTGAGTGGACACTGGAACAGTGCAAAAAACAGCAGCAAAGAAAAAAAAAAAAAAAGAAATTATCTGGTTAATCAAAAATAGTAACAAAGAGAGGAAATGAAAGGGAATCTATTAAGGCTTGGTTAATTCTGCCATCTCCAGTCCTTTCTTCTTCATATGATGCATATGCTTTGCAGCTGCCTAAATCAGAGCTGAAATCCTGTAATTACAAAAGCTCCCTGACTTTCTTTCCTCTTCCTTTACAGTGGAAATAGAAGGCTAATTTTTCCTTGCTTGATAGCTGAATACAAATGCTTTTTTAGGCAAGCTAGGAAATAGGTCCATGTTGTCCAGCTGATAACCCTTCTTAAAATGTAGTTTTGTCTCAAATGTTTTCACCTTTTTTAGACACTGATTAAATGCTACTTCCCTTGGCCAATCATCTGCAGAAACAGCACCAACCTCTAAATTAGAGAGGCAGACAGTGAAAAATATTTGATTACTAAGTAGAGAGGTAAATGAGATATCTGTTGTGATTATCTTAATGCTTATCTTTCGATACTCCTATAAAAGGATCAGTTACCCTAATATAGTCATCTTGAGAAAGACAGTCTGCAGTGGTTACAAATTGACTTTTTATGGAGAAAATAAGACTGTTCCTAACCTATTGCACTGATATTATATTTTGTTAATATTTTATGAAATAAAAGTCCTCCCATTAAGGGTGGCAAATTGCTTTATAATTATAGCACTTCGCACACTAGAATGACTACTTCATTTTATGGAAAAAAGCTCCAAATACAATTTCATTATCATCCAGTGTCTTTTCAACCTTCTAAAGGTTTCAGCAGAAAATACTGTTATATGCATCTCCAATATCTCCTTTTTCAAATATTAGTTCAACTTAAAAATTTTCAATTAGTTCAACTTAAAAAAAAGAAAATCCTGCTCCATTCTGCTCACTGTTAATGAAATAGTTGTGTACAGGGAACATTTGTACCTAGATCTAGACTAGTCAAATGAACAACATGAACAACTATAAAATATGGACCCTTTAACTTCTACATTCAAAGGTTGATTTATATCAGTCTGAGCACTGAGTTAACTCAAGTGGTTTAGAAACAGATTTAGTTAAATCTGTGCAAGTCCCCGGTGCAGTCTCTCTTAAATCACTTTAAGAGAAACTTAAATCAATTTAGCCTGATGTGGTTTATAGATCTGAATCGGTTTCTAGACCAATTTAAGTTAAAATAGGTATCTGAGTTGTAATCAGACAGTCTCCCAGTCAATCACTCTGATCTCAATCCCAATCAGTACACTTCTGCAGTTCTCAGATGGAGAAAAACTGCAGCACCAAAGAATTTTTTTTTTCATCTTTCCTCTTTGAAGATTTTGATAGAACCATTAGAGCCTTCTGCTGGAAAGCATCAACAGTCTGGCATATGTAAAATCTGGTCTCCTACCTGAACAGACCAGGGACAGTTTTGGTGCCTAGGCCTGCAAGCTCAAAGGGTATTTGATTTTCACTGGAGTGATTTGCTTGTCTGCCAGAAGATCATCACGGCAGCACTATAAATACTGCAGTATCAAATCTATATTGCAAATGAAAACTCAACTGACATGTGTTACTGGGAAATGTCTGTAAAATATGCTGATTCTAGAAGCATTAATTCTAAAATACCCTAATTTAATCAGACATGATGCAGAAACAGCTATCAATCATAAGAACAAACAAACAAACAAACAAAGCTCCCTCTATCTCAACTGTAAGAACTTTTTGGAATGATCTCTAGAGACCATATTGACTCCATACTCACAAATAAAGCAACAGCAACAGTGAAGCAGAAAATCACCCAAACTCAACCCCAACCAGAGATGCTTTGAACATCAATAAGCCTGAAATGGAGCCTTTGGACACCGAAGATTTCAGCCAATTTAAATGTCAAAGTGGGAACGAACTGATTGTCCTGACACAAGCTCAAGGCTGAAGGATCAAGAAACTCCAATTATTCAGTATTGTGAACCCTTCCCAAACACTGCATAGTGTATAAACCTCTATATACTAGGTTTGGGTTGCTTTTGGGTTTGATTTTTTCCTCTACACACAGAGAATAAATCTTATACTTTTACACTTTCTTTTTTTTTCTTCCCCCCACCGTTTTGATTAGTGCCATGACATCTTGTCCTCCAGTTTCTGGTTTTACAGTTTTAATTGCTAACCAGCAAGCTTCAGTGCTTGAGGAAGGTGCAGGATGCATCTTCTGCATCTGCAGGATAAATGTCATTTCCTCCATATGTGGAGCATTGTCCCTGCACCACGTATGTTTAATAAAGTCTGGTATTTACTTGCCAAGAAGATACAAAAATAAGTTGCCTTTAACTCTTCCACTACAATTATGTTTTATGAATTTCAGCCTTTCACAGCTAGTTCACTGCACAGAAATACTTTGTTAATTTAAAAAGGTAAATTCTCCCTGTGGCACAACTTGTATGGTCAGACACCAAAGAAAACATGTCATTATTTCTGTTAGGAAAATTGGTCTAGCTAATGGATTTTCATTTAAATATGCTTCTGAGTTAAAAAAATATTAAAACCAACAGAACTCTAAACACTGAACTAAGGACATTAAAAGCCAGGCACACCTTTCTATTCCCTTCTGTCTGTCTCTGTAGATAAAATGTAACTTGGTCTTTATTTCAAAATAAGCAAGCAATATATTGCTCAGTCAGGATTGTATGAGCTTATGTGATAATAATTTTATTACTAGATAATCACCCAAAGCCAGAAATAAAAAATATTCTGGGCTGAAATTATTCATGTCCTGGTTTTTTGCCTAACATAGTTTGGCACGATGTTGTTGGGCTCTGATTTATGGGACCTTACAGTAAAAGTATGACAGATGTCAAAAGGACAACCAAGACACTGAGCTGGCAGATGAAGCTGAGGCAGCACACAGAGAGGTGCCTGAAACTTGCCTTTGTGAGTGCTTCAAGTGAGTTATGAAGGTCTTGCTTATTTTAAATGGTTTGGTACTGTCAGGGACAGATCCAGTGGGTTTTTGATATTTCCTAGAACCTCAGGATCCTTGCACTCTGATAGTGGAAAGGATATCAGTGAAGGAAGATGTCCTCACTCCTACAGACTGTTGGAATGTAAGCCAAAGCTCAAGCACTATTTTGGTTTAAATACACCTCCACGCAAGACACTTCCACATCTCATTCTCTGTTGCATTTAAAGACTGGAACATGAATGGCTCCAGAATTCAGTTATGGGGTGGAGGAAGAGAAGGGTTTGAGCATTCATGGCAATAGCTGAAAAGAGAAATAGGGAGGAGGGATTTTTTCCAGTCTTCTTCTAGCCTGCAGCCCCCCTTCTTACATGGTATCTGGTTTTGGGACATCACCTGAACTTAAACCCAGACCTTTTCCCTCATCACCAAATTCTATTACATACTACATATTTTACACATCAGGACCCTTAAATTATTTCTGCACTGGCTCTGTACCAATATAGGCACTGGCAAAAATTCAAAACATTTTTCAGGGAATGATTTATTGTATAAGTGTTCTGAGATGTACAACAAATATTCACTCATTTCAATGACCCTCTCAGGATCTTGTTAGCTAAGATGATTTTGCAAAAGCTTATAGAACATTTTGACTGATTTCAAATAAAAATTTTGGGTGCATACACTCCAGCCAACAGTCAGAAGCAGGTTAAATTTTTTATTTTTAGCTTTTTTGGGAGGAAGATTATTCCTGTATGCTTTCACAGGACTAGTGTCTTAGACAAAAACACACCCCACAAAAAGGGTTGATGTGTTAGAGGGAATACTTCAGCTTCTTATCCAAACACAAGCCTTTTTCTACTTTACTCTTATTACTTATGTAGCTTATGCTCCCCAACATTTTAAATGAGAATTGCTTTGGTGCTAGTCAAATAAACCAAAGTATGGATAACTGAAATTGATAGAAACTGCTATAGCTTTATAAGTGAATTCCCCCGGTACAGATCAACTGATGCCTGCTCCTTTCTGATTTTTTTGTTTTTTTATTTTCATTCTACTAACATAGCTTTTGCTGCTATAAACAAAAAGGTGATACAAATGCATATTGAAATGCAGCACATTACATTTCCCAGCGCCTCTCAATGGCACAGTATTTCAACAAACTGTCAAAATGGCTAAAAACTGCTACTATTGAGAGTCTCCTGCTTCCAGCAGAACAAAGAGTAGGAACAGCTCATCTCACTTAAGTCAAAGGCTTACTTTAACTTTACGTTTTGTGCTGCTTAAATCCCACTACAAAAAACTTATGCACCTCCTTAAAGATTGTTTTGGGAAAACAGATAGATAGACAGATAGATTGATAGATATAAATTCTGCCACAATCCAAATAAATCTTTGTACTTTCTGGTAACAAACAGTGCATCAGAGCCTACAGGGTTTTTCTACCTCTTTTGTTTCCTGTTCTCATTAAAATATTTTTAAATGAAAATGTCATTGGTATGTCACATTATTTCACCCACAGTCCACTCTCAGATGCTCATTACTCTTATTCCTGAGACAAATGTTGGCCTAAGAACAAAAAACCTCTTTCCCCTTAGGAGAAGAAGGATAGTATAAAAAAGGAAATATAAACTAACTCATCAGCAAACTCTATTCAATTCAGAATATTGTTTCAAATGTTCCAGTATTAATTTAATACCCTAAAATTTCAACATTCACTTCATTCTAACCATTATCCTACATTTTCCTCAGTATGCATTTTTATTTGGAAAGCAACCTTTATTTAATGCACTGAACAAGACCATGGAATTGTAAAACCAAAGCGCTAGAAATTAGAGAAAGTCTGATTAGAGATAGATGCAGAAAGATGTAGACCCAAAGAAATAAAGTACATTAAATCAAAGGCCTGGAAACAGTGCTCTCAACCCGACTGTTTAATTAATGTTTTTCCAATCATCATTATTCCTAGATGAATCTCCATAGCAATTATTAATCCCTAGATAAATTATTAGCACACACATGTATGTATTCATTCTAATCAAGAGAGTAGTGCAATTGAGAATTGAAAGCACAAAAGGACAAATACCAGAAGCAGGTTGAATTTTTGGAACTCTAAGGCTTTGTATCCAAACTTCATAAGGCAGAGAAAACCCAACTAAGTCTTGAAATACGTGTGTAACTTCTTCTGCCACCTGCAAGCAAGGGTGCCTAGCTGCAAAATTTAAATGCAAAATGCTTAAGGTGTTTTAGGGTGGCCCACTCAGTAAAAAGATTTAATCACAGCAATGAGTTGCAGGCTTTGTGTGTCATTTTTCAGACACTGAAAAGACTGTTGGTACCACCAGTGGACAAATTTATTAGAGAAAAAAAACTTCCACAATCAGAGACGGAAGTTTTATCACCTTAGTTCTCAATTACTGACATTCACAAAGGCTATTGACTTCAAAAAGCTCAGTAAATGCAGCTATATCTTGCAGTTCACCCACCAAGGCCACAAACAGGGGTCCTGTCCTAACATGCACATTTTTGGGAAGACAGTCCTCCGTTTTATTCTGGTCAGGAGCTCATTTCTGACTCGTGCCTGTTACAAAAGAAGGGGCAAGAAATAATCTCTTTTCTGACAGTAATATTCCCAGTTAGGAAAACACTCAAATGCTACCTTAAAATTGGCAGGTTATTTAAATTATTGCCTCCTGTAAGTTTAGATAAAGTCAGATACAGCTTTTGAAGTCTGTAAATGGAACCCTTTATTTTCAGAGGCTTTTGGGTCATGTCATGACCCAAACCAAAATAAAGGTGTAGGTAATTATGAAACAGAAACTTCAAATCAGATTCCAGCTTTCTGATCCACAAAGCCCATTTTTTCCCTAGTGCTTTCCTTTAAGCCAAGTAATTAGTGCTTTATGAGAGATCCTAATAGTAAAACTGAAGCTCCATCTGTGACTGTTTATACAAATTGCATTCCTCATTATGTATTACCAGTGGTGCAAAAGAGAAAGATGTCTATAACATATTCCTATATTTTCTTGGGGTGATGCATTTAAGAGCTTTATTTTGTTTACAGAAGAAAGAAGTATTGTCAAAATAGTAATTTCAGAAATAGCTGTAAATTGCCACCAAAATTAAAGTAACAAGACCATTTTGTTGCAACATCTATTAAAATACTAATTTACCAGGCTCTTCCTTAAAATCTCCTTTAGACAGATAAACAATATTTTTGTACTGTGAAGGAAGTAGAGTGCCTACAGAAACAAATCCATAAAGGAAAGAAACCTTCCTTTCCCCTAACAGTTTTCTGAAGCTTGATTTCGAAACATTGGGGAAGAGGAAGAGAAACCATTAGCTGAAATACCATGGTACTGCAACAAATAAAACATTTTTATAAGCCTTGAATTCAATGGCAAACATGCAGAAGAGGTGGAGGAAGTCTCCCAAGCCTCAGGCTGTGCTGGAACTGGAGCAGTTTTCCCCCTCTCCACCCCAAAGGGCTTTGCCTTCTCGGCTGCCTGCCAGCAGAGGGTCACCAGTGCCAGTGCTCCCTGGAGGAGCAGCACCACAGAAAGCTGAGTGAGCACGGGGGATGTGAGTGAGCAACCCAAACCTGGGAGCCACTGGAGCCAGCCCAGCTTCCAACAGCAATGAGCTGTTGTCCTGGGTTGCAGTGTATTCTATCACCATCTACATGAGCTGTTGAAACCAGGTGGGTGGTGTTGCCTCCTCCCTCCAGACTGTCTTTTGTTAATGGGTTTTGCCACATGACTCATACATAACCCCTTCCAGACAATATTCTGTTAATGGTCCATCAAGGCCTTGCCACATGACTGACAAAATTGCATCATCCCATTGTGAGATGCTCCGCCCAGAGGGAGGAGCCAAGCATTCCATCCTGGATATAAACTGAGATTTCAAACACCACAAGCAGCCTTTTCCACTGGATTCCCAGAGGACGAGAGCTACACAGCCACCGCTGGACCTTCCGAGACCAGACCCCTCCATAGGATCACTGCTTCCAACAGAACTTCATTCAGACTGCTACCAACACCCCGACCAGCAGGGTGTCAGGTTGTATTCTGACTCTGTCAGCGGTTTTTTTCTACTATTGCATTTATTTTACTTTTTTTCCCCCCCTCTTCCTATTAAAATTGTATTTCTGACTTGCAGTCTCTCACTGGTTTGTTTTCAAACCTTGACAACTGTAAAACTGCATCCCTGAGGCTGACGGGTTTTAGTTACAGAGGGCATCGTATAAAGCTTGACTGGTGCCATCCTGCTTCTCAGATTATGTATGCAAGCCAGCTTTTAAAAGTTATCACAGACATATCGAGACAAGTTCCAAACACCTTGATGTTAATACAGAAATACAGCTCGAGCTCCTTACCACAGAATTTAGCTGATCATTTGCAGTTTGGATGTAAAGCCAAAGTGCTGTTAATTCACACTATCCTACCCACAGCTATAATTAATGCCAGTGTGGCAGATATCTTCATACCCCAAGAATTTGCTTGGTATCCACATGAGCATGTCCACAAACATCTTGCTGCCAAGTCCTGTAGCTTCAGAAGCAAACCAGTCAGCTTCCCACAAACACACTCTTAACACCAATAAAGCTTTCCATTAGCTACACTTCCTCCTACGTAGTGGGGGTATTTTTACTTGGAGCCAGCTTTTTTTAGGCACCAAGTAAAAATACCCCTCTATGTAGGAGGAAGTGCAGTTTGGTTTTAAATCCAGAGCACATTTGTCACAGCTAAATAAACATATAGTTTCAAAATAATATCTACCTAGCTATATTCTCTAAAGGATTTTAATGAGTAAACAGAAATCAGTTTTTAGCATGCAAAAGGCTGCTGTAAGTACTTCCCCATGGCTCCTTCTCCATTTTGGCTCCCACAGGGCCTTTGCCCTTCCTAGAACATTCCCTGTCCAGAAGCAGGCTAAGACCTAAACACACCACCACAGAGAAATTGCACTATTTTTGACTGAGATCAGACTTAAAGTTCAAATAATTTTTAACAAAAGACATCTAAAAAAGGGTTTTAAAGGTGCCCCAGAGAAGCTCCCCAGGCAGAGGGTGCAGCTTTGGAGCTGTGAGAAGTCCCCAAATGTTGCAATACACTCCAACATTGCCACCTTTTTGATGTGCCTAAGCTCAAACATTGAATGGGTCGCATGAATGGTTATTTTTCAGCATCGTACTCCAGACTCTTCAGAAGGCTGCTCATACATCATGCAGTATAAAAGCTAATACAATTCCAGGAGCTGTAGTACATGGCCAAGGTCAGGGACATTTTCTCTGCTCTCGCACTTTCTGAGCACTTAACAAAAGCTTGCCTTAAACAATGGGTTTGTTATGATAAAGACAAAACAGCCCACAATCCTGAGGAGCAATGGGATTGTATTTATTGTTTTAACCTTTGCAGGCAATGGTAGTTAAGAATTGAGAAATCCAAGGTAATGCACAATTAAGGGGCTAGTTTGCATGATTATTTATCACTATTTCTCACACATATCAAGAGCTACTTACAAACGTCCTGCTAAATACCTGTTTGTAAATACAGATACAGGATTTGTGCACAGCAGATACCCTGCCTAGTCTGACTGCATGCTACAATCCCAAAGCACTAGGAAATAATAAATGTGTGGAAACCAGAATGCAAGTATTTAAATAATTCAGAACTACAGTATTAAACCCCAAAATTTTGCTTTATTTATTCTAAAAAAAAATACACCCAATTCAAAAGTCTTCTATTAAAATGAAATTCTCGGAAGAAAAACCCTGTAATTACAAATCTTCTATTCCCAAATAATGCTCTTTTTAAGTAAATATCTACAAATCAAGTTAACTTTATTACTTTTATTACTTTAATATTGGTAATGACTATTAGAGACACATTTAGAACTGCTACTTGAGAAAAAGTGGAACATAATTATATATAATTAAATGCAATATTAACAAATAAAACCAGCATGGTTTTGGGGCATCTGAAAGTTAGCCTTCCTCATGAAATAAATTTAAAAAAAAAAAATACATACAGTACTCTGCCCACACTGTAATTTGTCAACTGTTGAGGAAATTGGCATGTCTTTTCTGCTGATTTATTGGTTAATCCCAACAATTCTCTGCAGAAAAGGCCAACAATGAATTACAATGCAAGGAAAAATTAGGCAGCATGTTTAAAAGTGTTTAACTACACAGCCCTTGAAGCAAATTTCAAAGTTCTCTAAACTATTTTGGGTACTACAGTAGACAATATTTTCTTTCTCTTTTATGTGTTATATCCTCTATAGTAGCTTTGCTACTATTGATTTCAAATATGTTTGAAAAATATACAACCCTTGGGTTCCCAAAATATAAAACATGAAGGGGTGCTGGATCTATTATGTTGATTTCCTAAGTACTGGGACTCTGGGTATTTCTGTGCATAAACTAAACAAAGTATTAAGTTTAAACCAATGACTCATTGTGCTTACTGTAATGGGATTTTTTTGAGCATGAGGCAGGTTTTGAAATAAAAATACCCCAATATAGGACTAGGCACTTCTAGACTTACCTTATTTTCACATAAAATAACATTCAGACCTTTAAATTACTATTCATTTAATGTAAGTTCCTAGAGAAGTGTAACAAAAGTCAGAGGTATAGAGTTTCTTGAACTCTGAAGGGGAATCAAGGAGGGCACCAGGGAAGGCAGAACTCCAGGTCCCCCTTTCCCTGTCACCCCTACACTCACACACAGCCTTCAGCAAGGACTGGGCTGACAAGACGGATACTGGTTTTCACATTTTGTTTCTAGCTTCAGCTGATACCTGTAAAATATTGGTAATCATACTTTGCTTTCTCTTAGGCTTTACCATGCAAGAAATGGAAAATAAGGAACACCTCCAGCTGAGGTAATACAAGCCACGCAAAATTAAACCCCACTTGCTGCTTTGGGACAGAATTTAAAGCCTAACTATAATCAATGGGAGCCTGGAGAAAGTACAGCAGCTTTGTAGCAAACATATTTTGAGGGCAAACCTACACTGCATGATACAGTATTGTGCAGAAAAATACCAGAGGCAGCTTGCAGTTCATATCTGGTTTATACCCTCAGCCTACACCCTCTTTTTAGGTAAGACTTTTGAAGAGGACATTGGGCTCCAGTTAGGTCTTCTGTCTCTTGGTGTTTCTTTTTGAGAGCTCTGCCAGATTCTCAATAACTAGTTTTCAACCTGAATTTATTCAAAGCAAAATTATGCACATTTGTTCTCCCACCAGATCTGCATTAGCTTAATTATTGTTTTGGGGTACGCAATGAACATGATTGTTTATGGGTTGCATCCCTTAATTTTGGCCCTAAATTATCTCTATTGTAACCCTGCCCAATGCTCTGTAATTAGGTACTTGATTGCAAATTTCATTGGAATTTCTTTAAATTGAAGTTCCAGAGCACTTTTCAATTCCATACACTCAATTCCCTAAACTCTTCAGAGCAGTTCATTTCATTGATCCATCCTTAACTGATACATTTCTAAATTCTTCCCTTCTGACATTACTTTGATGTTTATGCACCTTCTTCCATGTAATTTAAACTGAATCACTTGTGATCACTTCTTTCAAAGTTATCATCACCCCATTCCCCGTAAGTCACTAAATTTAAATCTAAAGTATCATCATGTGGTTGACTCCACACAGCACATGCAAAAATGGATTTTGCCACCTTAAGAAAAACCATAAAATGCTTTCCAAGACAGAATTCACTGCTTCTGTGTATTTTCAGGCACAAAGCACCACCTTTATTCTGCTACCAAAAGTAAGCAAGCAAATCTTGTGTTTGCCACGGCCACCCACTCTTTGAGGGGTGAACTCATCAGGAATTTAGTGAGAAGCAGTAGCCTGCTTAGCAGTGACAGCTGAGCTCCAGGTGACCTTGCCTGGTGTCACTCTCTCCTCATCCCCTTTTTTACTCCCACGCTTTGCTCAGCAGTACCAAAGAACAAATAGCAGTGAGGAGGCATCACAGGTCTCCTGGATTACACAGTGCTGTCCTAAAGCCTGGAGAAAAACCATCCCTGCCTCTTGGTCAGGGCACTGTGAGCAAAACTGAGCTATGTGTGGCAGAGTGGCTGTGTATGGAACATGCTGGGGCTTTCAGGAGAACACCAGCTCCACTGATTAACCAGCACTTTGTCTATATCTAACATTTAGCCAGATGATCCTTTGATTGGATAATAATGCTATACTGTGTATTCATTTTGGAGAACGGACATGCTTAGTTTAAAAATAACAATAACAAAAATAAATCAACAAAACTCAAACCAAATTCAGACGGTAAATTCTGCAAAGTCCACAAATTGGTTTTCTTATTCTTGTTATTATTTCGGTAAATTTCAAAGTATTCGCCTTGCAACCAGTCAGGAGGCTATAACTAAACCAGAGAACCTGGGAAAGAACAAATTTCTAAAAATAACAAGACATTATTTAGAGCAAATATTCGAAAATAACAAATAGCTGTTCAGTTAGCACTAAAAATTAATACCACTTTTCACCCCTACACAACAGTCTAATGTGTCTAGAAATATCACACCAATCAGAATACAAGACAGAAACCCTAAAAAGAAAATATCCTTTTTTTTAAAAAATGAGGAAATCTGGGATTTGGGTTAGGTTTTTTGGTTTGGTTTTTGGAGGGTTGGGTTTCTTCTTTGTCTTTTTTTTTCTTCACAAACTCAGGTACCAGTTTTGGGTCCCACCTAGCCCAGAATGCTTGACACAAACCAGTAGTACCCACCACTTTCCAAGAAGGGAGAAACAGGCCTGTCCATTGTCCCTTTTGGTGTACTAGCAAGGCAGATCTGCTAAGAAGATTCCAGTACTGCTACTCCCAAACTGTGGATCCACCAGGATACATTATATTCACTGACCCATCCTCTGTCATTGTCAGATCACATCTGCCACTCATGTGGTGTCAGTGTGTGCACTTTGCCATCATTATTCGTCTTGGTTTGAGACAAATTTGGAGGAAGAACATCTGAAATGCATCTCCCTCTGTTAGAAGGCAGATTTCAGCAGCCCCTCCCCCACCAGGTTCAGAAAAGAAATTCCACAGAGGAAAGGGAAAAAAACTATTAATTTAACAAGCAAAGTGCATGCAGGCACAGAAGAAGAATAATTTTAAATAATAAAACCTCTTGCTGTGGAGAGAACCTGGAAAATTCAGAGTTCTTTGTAGGTGATGGCTCTGCTCTCTCTAAAGAGCTGGGGTGCTGCTTGGGCCCCCCTGGGCCAGAGTGTAGGACCTCCTGCAGATGTTCTGGTGTTGCTGAACAGACCAGAGGAGAAGAAGAAGAAGCCAAAGTCCCAGGAAACTCCTTGCTTTAGCTAAGGAACAAGAAGCCAGCTAAAAAGCAAAGGGAATGTAACTCTCTTCCCTGCTGCAGAAGCCGAGAGCTGAGGAGAGCCAACGAGTTAACTCTCTGTCTCTGTCCTGAGAAAAGGAGCTGAGAGCTGGCCAAAAGCAGGAAGATGCTTCCTCCTTTCTGCCACAGTCACAGGACTTCCACTCTGTTTGTGATGGAAGTGCAGACCTGAAAGAGAGGTAGAACAGGCACACTTGGGGTCATATCCAACTATTGGTAAGTGCAATATTGATTCTAAGTACAATTGTTCCCCTCCAACATTTTCACTCTTACTGGAGATCAGTAGGCAGGCAAAGGACTCTGGTGTGTTACAAATTCTAATGAGAGCAAGGACATCTCTTGCTTGATTTGCTACAGTTGGGTTGCAAAAGTAAAACCACCATTAAGTGAGCCCACATGCAAAAACATGCAACAGTCATACACCACAGCAATTTTTCTGTGACGTCCTAAGAGATTTTTTAGGTGCTTTAGCAGTTCAGTCGTGAGACCAGTACACTATAATCCCAGCAAAACACGCTATGGAAAAATGAGCAGATTTGACTATTTTTTATTCTGCACGAAGCACATTCACCAGTACCAGCAACTCTTGCAATTCTAAAAGCAAACACCTCCTGTACAATTAAAAAATTTTATCTGTTGAGTCTTCAATACACTCACAAATGGCAAAATTTGGCAAAACATCACTTTAATCCCATATTTTTGCCTGTTGCTGGAAAGGACTGTCATGCAGACAATGCTCTTTAAAAACAAACATCATACCAACAAAACCCAAGCTAGTACATACATGCAAAATTGAAATTATTATCAAAGTAATTTACCAGAAGGTTTAATTTGGGCCATCCAAGACTTCATGGCCAAAACTAATGAAATTTGAGAGAAATCCATCAAAACAGTCTTGGAGAGGAAAAAACCATTTCTGAATATGAATATTCCTGTCAGTTGTCAGCAGCATTGTCCAGTAACAGCAGAACAAGGCCAGATTCAATGTATTTCTCTGCTTAGGGAAATCTGAACCTTCATTTCTTACTGCACAAACCAAACTCACACACAGCCCCTGCTTATATTCTCTCAGTTTCTGCTGTTGATACTCCTTTAGTTAGTACAAAATACACACATATTTAGTAAGACAAAACCAAACCAAACAAAACCTGCATCATCTGAGAGAAAATGAGTCTATTGCCCAGTCTTACAGTCAATTTTATGAGAGATTCAAGTTCAAATTTATATTGGAAAAGTAGTGAAGCAGCAGTCTCCATTTTGTGCTCATGTAAGTTTGAATGCTATGATTTGCTCAAATTTCCCCTTTCATTGAAATGAGACAATAAATAGTTAAGATTTGCTCCAAATCAAAGTAAGTTTTCCACTAGCATTTTTTCCCCTTGGCAGCCAACCTGAAGACTCTAATAAAAAAGTTATTTTCAGATGCTTAATTGTGATTGCAATCTGGAGCCAACAGGATTACCAAGAAGAAGAGGTACAAGTATGAGGTCCATCTGCTGGCTGATAGTCTAGAAACTAGAAGAGAATTTTATAACCCACCAACAAATCCCATGCCAAGAAATCACAGCAGAGCACAAAGCATCTGACAGGTCATTACTGGGAAAGGTTGCTGTTTGGGACAGGTTATTATTGGGAAGCCTATTGACAGCTTATCAGCAGGCATTGCCAATACTGCCTCTGGGGAACTGTCTTGGGGTGACTTTATGATGTTGTGTCCCATATTGTCCAGATATGAATCCTCTGCCTTTCTGTGCCTTTAAAACTGGATGAAATAGGAAAAAAAAAAGTCAGAGGAACTTTTTCAAATCAGTTCTGTGCGCCAAGGACGCTGCTGTCTCTCTCTGTGTGCTTCTGTTGCGGGGAGAAGAGTGGAGGAAAGCACCTTCTGGCTTTTCCCAGCTCTTGGCTCCTTTTCTCGGAAGAGAGAGATGGAAAGTTGTTGCTCCTTTGTTTCCCTGGGACTTCAGCTTCTTCTTCTTTCCTTCTGGAACTGTGCACCAACACCAAAACATCACCCAGGAGAACTTTCCACCTAGGCCTGGAGGTGGGCCCATGCCAACCCAGCTCCAAGGAGGAGGAGAGAGACCACACCCACAGAAGAACTCTAAAATCTTTCCAGGTTTCTCTCCACAGCAAGAGATTTTAGCATTATTATCCTTTTTCTGTGTGTTTGTTAAATAAATAGTCTTTTCCTTCACTTTCCTCTGAGGAAATTTTTTTTTCCCGAACCTGGTGGGGGAGAGGCAGTTGTAACTTGCCTTCTTTCGAAGGATCATTTCTCCAAATTTTCCTCAAACCAGCACAGGAACTCTGCGGCACTAAGTGAGGAAAGCCAGAGACATCACTCTGAAACAAACCAGTGACCGAGCAGATGAGGAATACTGCAGACAACAAGAGATGGTGGCACGATAACCTCGCCAGGGCACGAATCTGACCAGAGGGAGAACTGAAGAGATGCACCTGAGCACTGCATGGAGAGACAAACAGCCCTCTCCAAGAGGTGTTTGGCTGCACCAACACCACCTCACAGCAAAACTACCACTCAGCAATTTAAAAAATGACAGAATTATGACACCAGCGTGGACACTGCAGAGCTTTTCTGTGTGTAACACAATGATCTCATTTCACTTGCCAAACTGTGGATTTAACATCCAGTGCCTCTGTCTTGTCCACAAGCAGAGTCTCAGCTTTTCAACAGTGATGTCATTTCTGTGCATTATATGCACCATGTAATGTTGTTATTTGATAGGAATCCCATATTTGTGGGATGTTATTAGTTCAGATAACCACAGATGTATTTGATTTATCCTGTAAGAACAAGAACTGTGTAATCTCATTTCCGTATTATTTGAACTCATTAGCTGCTGTTTATTTCTTACATTGAGAATTTTATCATCTTTCCAAACTTGAGATCAACAATCACTGTTCACTGCAATAGGTCATTTCTTCAGTCCTTACTCTGCTGTTCAGAGGGAGCTTATGGGACCTAAACCATAAGGTGTTCCCAACCACAGGGACAGTGCTCCGTGGGCCAGGTCAGCCAACCCTGTGCTACATTTGCAGCTTCTGTGAGAATATTGCTGCTCAACAGCACGGGAAAGGCACTGGGGGCAGAGAGGGGAGCACAGTAAAGCCAGCACAAACCACACCATGCAGCTCCCAGATGGGAAACAGTCCCTTGGCCATAGCTGGGAGCTAACTGAGGACAGTCCAGCAGCATTGCTCAAATACTGAGAGCCTCCCCAGAGTGGCCACGGGTTGCAACACTGGTGCTTTGTAATCACATATAAGGCACAGTTGAAGAATAATGTCACAGAATATATGAAGCGCCCAAATCCGTTCTCATTTTAATGTTTATTGATTTTAATATACTGCTCCTCCATGTTGTCTAGTAGCACTTTATAAATGTTTTATGTAAAATAAATAATTCAAGAAAGACACTGCTTTCTTCAGTAAAGTTTATGACATCATGAGATTTTTTTGTGACTATGCTGACTGCAATGATAAAAGAAAAAGGAAAACTGGGATCTAGACATTTCAAACGTGACCATTTTCTAAATCACAGCTGCTTTTTGTGTTGCAGCAACACTATGTTCAGAACTGTATTAGCTATATATTATATATTTTAGATATAACATAGTTCTGTCCCTTTCTGGTACCATTTTAAACATTTTTCCTCCCCTCTGACCCCAAAGACAAGTCCTTAAATAAAGCAGATTGCAGCTTGTTGCATTTTAATAAAATATTTTATGTATTTCCCCATCATGTTGTTCTTTTCATTCTACTGTGTTCAGTAGCACTTCCATTATATCAAAGGGAGAACCTGCAAACTGAAAGAAGCACTTTCAACTTAATTGAAAAAAATTGGAATCTGTTTTTTAAACACAGTTTTGGTCTACTAACATGGCAACAGCCAATCATAATGGTTAAAATCTGGTTGGCAAAGTCTTTCTAATAATACCATGCCTGTACTTATTTACACTCTCCCTGAAACACCTTTCTGTCAATTCTTGTGGACCACACTGTAAGATTGAAAATTTACCCATACAATGTCTTCAATAGTGGTGTCTCAGTGTCAATGTGTTTTACATCAGCACATTAACTCATCACTGAAAGGGAATTAATAGATTATAAACCATGGTTACATGTCTGTATTTCTTACAGCTGTAAACCCAGCTCTTAATCCTTCAGTTTAGCATGATTCCTGACTCTACAGAATCATTGCAGCACATTGAAAATCACATAAAATGAATAAATCCTGCCTGAGGCATGCACACACACAGATAGTGTCATGCAAACCTCATCATAAAGCCAGAATGTTCCTTTCCTCCCAGGAGTCTGTCCTGGAGGGCAGACAGAGAGAAACAGGGGACCAAGAGTCGGGAGCAATTTCTTAATTTTGTCAAGAAGGATTTTCTTATGCATTTTTACAGTGGTCTTCAAATCTGTTCAAGACACAGTAGAAACCCAAGGATAACTCCTCATTCTTGAAATTTAATCAGCCTATGGACAAAACTGCCCCTCACCTTCAAGAAATCATCACAGCACTTTATAACAGAAGATTGCTGGGCTACAGATAAGCTCAAACCTCACAAACACCAAGTAAATAAAATGAGAGTTTCTGTTCACTTTTCAGTGAAAATACTGAGCCATTAAATGTCAAATGCCCTTCACCATCTTTCACTGCATTACTCACTAGAGCCTACTACTTGCAAGTTTCTTAGCTCTAATTGTGACAGCACTGTTTTAGAAATGTTAAAAGTGCTAAAAGTGCTGGGTGAATGAATAAAACAAGTTAAAAAACCCATTGTTTCAGAGAATAATGAAAGTCAATAGCATTTTTTTCATCATTATTGCTTAACAATCCAACAATTTGGTCTTATACATCCATACATTATATCCTTGTCATTTTTAAAAAAAGTGACACAGTCTGAGGGCAGCTAAAAACCAAATCCTGTCAAAGACTGAAGCAGGGTTAACAGCTGGAAAGCATAATTGATCTTTACTGCAGCTGATAGAGTCGCACACATCAGTGCTGAAACAGACATTTCCAAACCACAGTGCAGTTGGATAAGAATCTTCTCATCTGAGGTACAAGCACAGAGATTACAGCTGGCAGCAGTAGGAAAGAGATCCTTCTGTCAGAGAGCAAAGTGTCCTTCTGAAGGAATGGGAACCCTATGCTAATACCTGCAGAGATTATAGGACCAGTAGGAATAGTTATGATCATTGTTTAATCTTCTGAATATAATAGGCCTTTCTCTCTTGTAACTTGCTCTTATCCATTCAGAACTTGAACACAATTATCCAAATGTGCAGTGGTAGATGATGGGCAAATGGTACCAACCCATAATGATGAAGCAGCACAAATCCAGTTCCATTCTGCACTAAGCATACAAAATATACCTCTAGTATCAATGCTGCTATTATTTCTTCTGGTAGAATTCAAATGAAAATTTAAAATTTAAAATTACCACGTATTATTTATCAGTCTTAATTCATGGCCTCCTGGATGGAGGCTTTACTGAAGATTCATATTTGGGGTGTCTGATCTGCCTCTGGAAAAGATGTGCACTTTTTTTTTCCACGTTGCCAGTACTTACCCCTACCAATTATTCCAAGTTGTCAGTAACACTTAGAAATAACATAATTGAAGACTAGAAATGTCTTAGGAAATCCTGGTCTAATGTCTTCTTCTTGGGAAATTGCTGGTGTGAAATGTTTCATCTTCTCTGACTCCAAATGCGCATGGTCCATGCAAAAGCGAAATTAAAATGTTGGCATGCAAATGCACAAGAGATTTGCAGAGCACAACTTCTGTTGACTCATTTGAGAGAAAGGCAGTGCCCACAGGCAGCCCAGCTCCCCAGCCCACGCTGCCAGTGAGCCCTGGTCCCACAGTGGGCTGTGCCCTGCACATGGCCAGGTGACTGCTGAGTACATCCTGTAGCAACCTGACCACATTCTCCTGCCTTCTGCACTCAGTCGTGGTCAGTGATCAAGATGTTCAGAAAACAAAACATCAATACCATCACCATGACACCAGGACACGTGGTTGCTTCTTATTTCCACGGCTCAGCACAGTGTCTGCAGCAACTGCAAAGCATTCCGTGTAGCTTGTAAAGGAAAGTGTTTCATCTAAAACAAAACTGCAATTTTTAAAACAAATTTTCCCAAGTTTAAGATGACTAACTACCTCAAACTGAACCCTGATATTATTTGCTTCCTTGGAACTGGTTGTCCTAAAGTTCCCAAGGACCACAAAGGCAGTGCAGGTAGCTGAAAGAATGAATAAAAACAGGGGGTTTGCTTGTTGAGTGAGAACTCCCAGCATATATGTTTTGTGTGGGAATCAAAAAAACTTGTTTTACAAGTACAGGTTTTTTTGCTCAAACCCTACTAAAAATTTTTAAAGGCAAAAGTAACATATATGGATTTTTATTTCTGTCAACAGTGGAGTTAAGTCCTGCAGAGCAAAGGTGTTTGCTATCAGTAATAATACACAGCACACCGTGTGAAAGGCATTTGCTGAGAGAAGGACACTTTGTGCCAGTCAGAGAGGTGAACCTCTGAAGGGTTTCTGAGCTAAACAAGTAAGATACCAAAAATGTTAAAAAGGTCTTTTGATTAAGTTTTGAATGAACAGGCAGTCTCCACATTTTTCACAGCCACATATGTATCACAGAGGTTAGAACAGCAGTGCTCTAAGATGGAACTGTGTTGGTGTAATATCTACCAGTCCAGAACAGCCCAGAATCGGGTCCTTTGTCATGTAAACTGTGTGACATAAGGATATGTTCAGATTCATTTTACATCTTAAATGGCAACATTTCTACACAACTTGCATTCAGACACAAAATGTTCAGTGAACTCCCAGATCCCATCTTCTTTCTCTGGACAGTGAGGCGATTTTGACGTGCCCTTGTGCTAACAAAGGGTTAAAACCTTTTCTTATGTTCCTAGTGGGTTGTAAAAGAAACTGCTGAAGCTGATCAATGACCACTGTTAAGACCTGGAAACCAATTATAAACCTGAAATTTGTGATGAACAAAGCTCTGAAACACTAGGATGAAAACTACTGAATTAGTCTAGTTCATTAAAATCATTAATAGTCATGAAATGAAAACCACCAGAGTCCAAAAAGGCTTAATGCCCTATCCATATTAATTAGATGGGAGCAAATCTGAAGTGAAAAGCAGCACATGCTTTGTAGAATTAGCAATTGCTCTCTACAGACTACACAGATCTCTATTAAAATTCAGTTTAATTAAAATTGATCACGTTAAGAAACTGATGTGGTTAATTAACTGAATTCCTGAACTTCTTTTCATACATTTCACAAATGCATTGTACACTGTTTTCCTGGGTGACAGCTTATGTTGCAGTGAAAATCTTGATTTCACAGGTTAATGCTGCATGTTCCTTGAGGCCTAAAGTTCCCGTGTCCCCACCGAGAAACCCTGACAGCACAGGGAAAACGACAGGCCTTAGAAACTTCCAAAAATCTACCACCAGAAAGCCTGGCTGGAGTTTTAAACAGTTTCTCTTTCAGATAAGTGTGGAACTCTGGGCACGCATGAGGAAACATCCCAAGAGCTGTGATCTCATAACGTCTCTCATTAGAACTACACAAAATATACAGGAAAGCTACCAACAGATCCACACAAGCAATTATTAGCACAGGCTGATAGAAACAGCCAAAGGCTCTGCTCCATGCAGTTAATGAAGGTAAACAGGCAGACTGCAAGCATTTCAGCTTTTAAAACACAGTCTCCTTGTGTCTCACCAGCAGCCATGAGGCAATAGGGCTTGGCCGAGGGCTTAAGCCAAGAGCTGCCCAGGAGCACAGAGCTGGCTCAAGCTGCAGTGGTTGTGCTCTGCTTGGAGACTCCCAGGGCACCAGCAAGCTGGTACCCGGTGCCACCTGAGAGGACCATGCTCTAATCAATGAGGTAACCATTTCACTGATAGCAGACTTGGCAGTGCTGGGTGAAGCGGGTGAGATTCAATAACTGGGGACATTCAGCCTCCTCACAGGCTTCTCCGAAGAGAGAGAGGAGGGTAACAAAGGTGGAATTTCTGGTCAGTATTAGAGTTCTTAAAAAGTCTTTCCAAACTCGAGGGAAAAGAAAGAGGTCTCCTCTCTGCTTCCGCGTGTTTTCTGAACTGCCATGGCAATAGTCTGTCCGGTCAGGAGACAGTCCATTGCACTGAACATCCAAACACGGGGTGTTCTCAATTTCCCCCACCATGTCCTTTAAATGGATAACAGAACAGTTTATGGTATTACAGTTCTGTACCACGTTTTTGCAAAAGGATCAGTTCAAGCTCCCTGCACCTCACGACTCCGTCCTCTTCTTTCCGCCGCCATCTTCTGTTCCGTTTCACCTGACTTACTTTCTCCTTCTTCCTCCGACTCTAACTCCATGGTGAACAGCTTCTGTTGAAGGAA
>VZRO01001061.1:66050-93494 GCA_013397915.1 Daphoenositta chrysoptera
GAGCTGTCCCCCTCCCCCTCACTTTTTTCCCAGCCGCTGGCTGAATTCAAAGAGGCCATTCCCACGCCTCCAGCAGGTTTAAATATGAAAAATCGGAGAAGCGCCATTGGATCGAGAAACTCAATCAACTTCAGCTCCAACCCATGACACTGGGTTAATCGTTGGACTCAAGGATCATAAGAGTCTTTTTCAACCTAAATGATTCCATGATAAACCACCAGTGCCCTACCAGCTTCAGGAGAAAGACCGAATTGCATCTCATGAAGATTCATTTTTATCATATTGTTTTAAACAATAAGGCACGGTGAATTGTGCCATTCTTTTTTGGGAGGACGACTTCAGAATTTTCTTTCCCGTGTTCTGTTCATGGGTGTGGTTTAGTCTATGGAAGCAGCTTGGTTATGAAGGACTGCTGCAAACAATTCTCATCCTTTCCCAGAATCCCAAAATACCAGCAAATGGTCCAGTGCCTGATCCTTACATAATGCTGTGACAGAGGACACCAATGCAGCTGCTCTATGAAAGGAAGTGGATGGATGACCATCTCTCTGATACAGCATAGAGGTTCATGCTACAACACCTAGATTAACATCTGAAGTGCCAGCCATGTGGCTTCCCAACTCAGTCCTCCTTCAGGGAGCAGAGCGTCTATTCGATTCTCCAAGACTGATAAGGAATGGACACCTCAGAGATAAACATCAAAATTTTAGAATAAGGAAGAGTGTGGCCAGACAACTACTGAAGGGGTGTGGATCTAAGGTCTGAAAATGGCACAAAGTCTAAATGGAAGCTAAAATAATTTACCTTTACTTAAATGGAGGCTAAAATAATTGAATTATAATACAATAAATACATTACAAAGAGCAGAGTTTTACATATAAATTTTACATGCCTTTGATTTAAATTCAAATCTATATGAATAATAGCACTGAATTTGGTATAACCGCATCTCATTCTTCATTGCTTCTGACCGCAATGTAAATGCTAAAGTGGTATTTTCTTCTCTGAATTCATTTTGCTAAAATAAAGTGCATCTGACTAGGATATAAGATACACGACTGACTCTTAATTCCCTCGTGGCCAAACCCTTGTTAATGTCTTGGCCTGTTTCAGTAAAATGATCATGGTTCAAGTAATGTAAAACACATGCATTCAATCATTTTCCTTTTCCCTAAAGGCAAATACTTTCTTATCATGGTAAAACAGGAGTCGTGTGCTGATGCATTGGAGAGCCAAAGTTCTTTTAAGCCTCATCAGGAAATTGAACACTTACTGCAACCTATCGTTTGGAGCTGCAGAGTGAAACAAAAGCATAATGCAAACAAACACAGGAGGTTCAGTCAGCATTATCTGGTACTGCATAAGCCTAAGCAGCTGCCTTAGAAAATGAGAATACACAAGCAAAGACCCAAAATGAAATAGAAAAAATTAACTTCAGAAAAAAAAAATCTATTCATATTTAAATCAGGATTTCATAGTTAATAGCTAAAATACAACCAATTGAAAGGAGATGCTCATGATATGCTTGCCTTGGAAGAAGAGCTGTTTCTCCCAAGTAACCACAAAGACAGCAAGGCCTTAACACAGCAGGTGTGAACTCTGTTTGTGCAACATCTTTTTATAATCGTCTTTTTGTAACAAAAAGGGAATTCATACTTGGAAAAACTGAGTGACAGTACAACTGGATGAAATATAACAGAATAAAAGAAACTAAATGGTAATTAAAGCAGGTTCTTCACTGGTAAAAAAAAAAAAAAAAGTTAGAACATGATATTGTAAGTTGTCCTACTCAGGTGTCTTACGGACTCCTATATTGGATCTTCTGTTTCTCAGAGGGGCTTGAAAATTTCCTGGGCTACTATGTTGAACCACATCTCTTCTCTGAGCAACAGAAGAGTAAATGGGAATTGTCCCTCTCAAAGTAAAAGTCAGGCGAGCTGACTGGAGTCATGAGAGGGAACAAGAAACATACGAGGATTAAATCCATCCTTTACGGAACGGGGTCAGACCCAAACCCTGAATGACTTCCCGGGTGCTCACTGCCAGAGGTTCAGTGCTCTCCAGAGCCACTCTAACCCAAATCTCTCTAACACTTTGCTCCCTGAACCTGCAACTCCACAAGCTCCCAGAATGCCATGGCTCCTCAGGCACAGAAAAGTAACACACTCTGTTTTCCAAAAGGGCAATGAGGAAGCCCTTCCCCATCCATCCATGCATCCATCCTTTTCCCATCACATCTTTCCTGGGAAAGGTGATCTCCAAAAGAAGATGATCCTGGTACATAAAGGGTCAACTCTCCTCTGCTCTCCTATCAACTTCCTTTTCTTGCTGCTAACATGGTTTAAACACAAGCATTAAATCAATTTCAGCAGTGGATGACACAAAGTGTCATTGGTCTAGAAGCAAAGATGTCATTAAGTAACAACAGGGAGCAATCTTTCTCAGTAATTAAAATAGGATTCAAAATCAGATCATACTTTCCAGTACCTGAAGCCCCATAAATGAAGGTTTCCAGTTTATTCAGCCCTTTTCAGCACTGCCTTTACCTACAGTACTTTTCTGGCAGAACAATCATCGCAGTACATGAGGAACAGGACTCGTGAGACAATTCCATGCCATGAACAGGCACATCATTTTGAGTAAGTCAGACCTCATAATAAGTACTTATGAAGGAAAGTACACCCCACAAAACTGAATGATACTTAACACAGAGCACAAATCTTCATCTGTTTTATAACCACACAAAGCTATTACAAATCTATTAAGTTAGTAGCTTTCTCCCACTTATATGTGAAACCAACAAAAAAGAACAGAGAAAACCCTTGATTTGCCACTGTAACATCATATGCAGCAGCCCAGTTTAAACAAACTAGAAGGACAAAAAACCCAAAATAAAATCCACATCAATTTCTCTCACAGTTAGAAGTCAGAAACTTCAGAAGTAAAGCTATTTACCAAAAGACTAGTTTAAAATCAATAATAGAAAAGTATTATACTCCTTTATATTGTCAACATCGGTTAATTATTTTATATGACTCTAGCATGCCTCATACACAAAGTATGTAAATTCAATAATTTCTCCTCTGGGCTTCCAAATACATCTTGGGCCTATTACCTGCAGGAGTAGCTACAGAATGCAGACTTTGTCTGGGCTCAGGGTAGAAGATGATGTAAATCATTTAAATGAACATGTGGAAAATGGAGGCACTGCCAGAAAATGTTACTGCTGGACTTCATTTCCAAAGTCTGCCTGAGTGCCTTAAAGGGAAACTGCAGAGAAATTCTTACAGCTGACTTTGGAAAAAAACCCAGGCTATACCAATTCACTGTAAAGCAGTACTAAACCTACACTAGGGTACTTTAGTTCAGTATCTTGTCAATTTGTTAGCACGAAATCAATGAATGCATAGAACTTGTGTGTCTCATGCTTTCCTATGCACAGTGTTAAAGACTGCACGGAATATTAGAGATTGTTTAATTATTTCTTGATAAATTCCAAAGGTTAAGTAACAGCTGCAGTCAAAATGTGGGGCTGACAGGTACTTTTCCCTAGATTCTATTTATTCATTTTATTTCCATAATGATTATATAATTTACATAATTACTATAATTCACATAATGAGTATTTGTATTCATGGGTACCTGAAAGAAATGCTGTGTTCATACACTGAACATTTACTACATTCTGAAAGTTCAGGCTCATCAGGATATTTCAAGGGAATGTTTATCTTGACTGACTTCTTCTATCTTGATGAAATTCCTATCAGTTTCTGACAGACTTGTTAGTCTCCTATCTTCCTTAGTGTGACCCTTTATCCTACAAAAATTGTCAAAATTTAAAACACTTAAAGTGAAAACAACCAAACTAAAATTTCAGGAAAAGGAATTAATAATTGGATCTTATATAATAAAGTCTCCCACACTATACAATTGCATTTGAATGAAAAACTTCTGTTCTTCTTGCAGTTTGGGAAGGTAATGTTTTCTGTGGGTGTATGAAGTACATAGATGCTTCATGCAAGTTATGTACCTTGTCATAAGTAGAATTGTTTTACTTAGCTAAACACATTAAAGTTTGTTATTGGTAAAATATATTCATTATTCATAGTCAGATTAAAACCTTCATCTTGCTGCAGAATTGAAAGAAAAATGTTACAAAAATTTCAAGTTAAAGCACCTAGAATGACATGGAGAATGCTGGACAGGAAGGAGGATGATACACATGAGGAGCCCACCCTCAGTAAGTTCAGTTACAGTTTATCATATCATACCAGAGCCCCTGTTTCAATCCTCTATTCTTCTGCTGTGCATGGAGCAAGGAGCTTTGAAGCAAACTCTTGCACTAATTTTGCATGAAAACACCATCTGGCCCTAAACAACTATCTAGGCTATGGATCTATTAGAGCCTAGATATGGTCAACATGATATTCAAAGGTCAAAGAAGGGTCTAATTACATGCCTTGGTACTTAGAGGCCATGGCCACTGGAGCACGAACATAATCATTCAGGCCAAACAAGACTCATTTATAATTTTAATTATCAGTGAATCAGACATCTCTTGAAGAGTTGTCCATGTAAAAGAATTATATGACTGTTGCTCAAAATAGCTGTCTTGTTTGTGTCTAAAATAATCCCTTGAGACACCCTCAATAATTCCCTGCTGATATATTTAGAATCCATCACTCTTCTCAACCACTGCATGTTAACATATCTGGAGTATTGTACAATTGCACAAAAAACCTGCCTTGTGTTCCAACAGTATGGTCTGTTACAACAGACTTATCAAAAATGGAGAATTCCAAATGTGAGATATATCAGACTAGGGCTGACCATTCAATTCCATTTGTTCCCCAGTGTGTAATGATGCAACATGTACAAAACAGACTGCAATGACATTTTAACAAGTCTCTTGCCTCATTCACTGTATATGGTGGAGTCCTTTGGGGGTGGGAAATGAACTGTAACTAAAGGAACACCCACTCTGGCCGCTGGGGAAAAACCAGTTTTGTTTGAAAGAGACCAGGATGATACAAAATGAAAGACATGTTAGAAGATACGCTGATCTGGAAAGTAGACAACCTCTTCACCTGCCATGGATGCTACCTAAGATTATGTAAATCACTTGAATAACTTTTTTGCCCCCAGATAGAATCAGAGGATATACTGAGTTAGAAGGCACCCATCAGGATCACCAAGGCCAACTCCTGGCCCTGCATAGGACACCCCAAGAATCCCACCATGTACCTGAGAGTGTTGTCCAAACTCTTCTTAAACTCACACAGGCTTGGTGCAGTGACCACTTACCTGGGGAGCCTGTTCCAGTGCTCAGTCACCCTCTGGGTGAAGAACTTTTTCCTGATATCCAACCTAAGCATCCCAACTCAGCTTCATGCCATTTCCTTGAGTCCTGTTCCTGGCCAAGAGAGTGAACAGATCAGTGCCTGCCCCTCCTCTTCCCCTCGTGAGGATGTTGCAGACCACACTGAGGTCTCCCCTCAGCATCCTCTCCTCCAGGCTGAGCAGACCCAGTGCCCTCACTGCTCCTCACACGGCTTCCCCTCACGGCCCTGCACCTTCCTCGTGGCCTCCTTTGGACAATCTCTAATGGCTTCGTGTCTTTCTTATATTGTGGCACCCAAAACTGCCCCAGAACTCGAGGTGAGGCCGCCCCAGCCCAGAGCAGAGCAGGACAATCCCTCCCTTGCCTGGCTGGCCATGCTGTGCCTGATGTCCCCAGGACAGGGCTGTCCCTCCTGGCTCCAGGGCACTGCTGGCTCACATCCAGCCTGCCATGGACCAGGACCCACAGGTCCCTTTCCACAGAGCTGCTCTCCAGCCTCTCCTTCCCCAGTTTACACACGCAACCAGGGCTGCTCCACCTCAGGTGCAGCATCCAGCACTTGCCCTTGATAAACTTTGTACAGTTGGTGATTGTCCATCTCTCTCATTTGTTTGAGGTCTCTCTGCAGGGCCTCTCTGCCCTTGAGGGAGTCAACAGTTTCTCCCAAACTCAGACTCTCATCCCTCCAAATAATCACAGCTGATCCATTGACCTGCTGTGGCTCCCTTCTCAGACAACCACCCATTCTTTTCCGAGAGGGAAGCAGGGCCCTGGGAGATGGCGGCTGCTCCATCCGGCCTGCCTGGCTCCGGCAGACACCGGCACCCACGGCCTGCAGCCAGGGCCACCCCCAGTGTCACCAAGTGCTGCTGGGTGCCCTCCCAGCCACCGGGACTGCTGCTCTGAGCACTGTGCACACACAGAGCCTCCTCCCAAAAAGGGCCTTCACCAGGAATAAACACACTGTGCACGCACACAGCCTACTTCCAAAACAGGCCTTCAACTGGAGTGAACACTGAGCACGACAATTTAAGTCTCAGGGAAAAATCTCTTGCACACAGAGTTTATTTGCCCAAGTTTAAAACCAGGATGTATACAGCTGTTACCATTCATTTTACCCGTTCATAGCTTGATGCAGATTTCTCCCATGGTTTTACATGGCTGGGGAGAAAAGGAACAGATAGTTGTATAGTCAAAGCAGCTGGACTAAAACACAGTGCTAGAATCAAAGACAAAGATGCTTATCAAATAAAAAAAGGTAATAAATTGGATCATTTGCTTCCATATTTCCTTTCAATCATTAATCAAATCCATTTCCATTTCTAATTTTACAATTTTTCTTTTCTTTTGACCTTTAATAAAATGTTTCAATTGATCAGGGTAATAAAAATGTGAATTATATGAGCTGGCACAGACAAAGAAAGACCGTTGAGTAATCTGTGTTCCAGATATAACAAGGAAAATGCCTGTGATTAAGTATGGGCTAAAAGTAACTTAAAGAAATTCCAAGTATTATATTTTTAACTTAAGAATTCAATAAAGTACAACCTTTAAAAAAAAATTCCAAACATGAACAACCAAAACAAAAGGTTTGTGAGACTGCAGCTGTCGTTGGGTTGACACACAGAATCTATTTGCTCATTAATAAAAAAAATTTTTAGCCCAAATAAGAATGTATTTTCCTTTGCTCTTGAAGTTTATTTCAATTATATCCCAAACACTAAATTGCTTAAATTGTTTCATAGCAAAAGCACTTAAAAGTTGTTTTTTGGATTTTCTGAACACCAGTGCAGTACTGTCAGCAAGAATGTAATCAAAGCAAAAAGCCTGCTGAGCCTGCCAACCAGTAATATTATTTGTTTCAATAGCTTTCCTTTGAATAGAAGTATTGATTTTCTACATCAGAACTCTTCTACAAAGAGCATTAAAAGAGAAATTAGACTTCCTATTTTTTCTCCATCTTATTAAGGACCATTGTTGAAGACTAGCAATAGAGTCACCAGGGATTTAAAAGTTTGAGCTAAATAGATCAGCCATTTAGGAATTCTAGGAAATTTTCTTCTTTTGTAAGAATTCCTGCTATGGGGCAATGCCACTCCTGCCAGAATGGACAGGTTTTTTTCCCTTGGATAGAGGCAATTAGCTAAATTGCATTATTCCATGGCCATCTGGCCTCAGCTACGTGTGTTCCTCACATAAAGTTCAGGTAAAGTAAGGGATTGTGAAGGGAGGTAAGAACAGAAGCATAGAATGAAGAGCACCAGTGGACTGCTAATAAAAAGGCTGAACTCTGGGAAAAGAGATCAAGGTCACAGGTGTTTGGGAGAAGGCAACAAAGGGAATTACGGCTACCAGGAAACAAAATTGAAACAAATCCTGCACTTGAGAAGACTTCTTAGTTCAGAAAAATATCTACATGCCAGGAGAAATCCCTAATGACAGGTGGTTCAACAGGTTTTGTTACTCCTTCAGCAACACCCCCAGCCTGCCACACCTACCTACAGCCACAACAGCCTAGGAGGGCTTCCAGGCCTCGGGTAGCAACACCCTTTTGCAATGCTCTTCCAAGTAATAGCAGCGTTTTTTCCACAATTTAATATCTATTCTTAAAAAAAGGGCAATGAACTACTGAGCTACTACTGAGTCAGAGTTAGTGGGATTAGTCACGTACACTGAAGAACAAAGACTGGCCTCACTTTTAAATTTTCACTTAAAAAGCATCAACATTTATTAACATAATCATTATCTAACTAACTAACTAACTGAAGATCAATTTTCAGAGGTTACATTTCCACCATACTACAATAAATTTGGTGCAGTTACTTGCACATCAGCATATTTAAATTGGAGTTAACACAGCTACAAAGCAAAGATTTGCCCCCACTCTCATTGCAGTATTGTTGCCAACATTTGGTTGAACAAGGGTGACCCTGGAGTATCCCTAGTGACAATTACTGCAACAGGATCACTAAAGAGACATGAGCAACATATTGCCTTTGCACTCTGACTACACACTTGGGATTAGAGATGTCCAATAAAAGACACAGGGCTCTATAAAGAACAGGCAATGACATTTAACTTCTAGGCTTCTGATCCCAAAGAGGGAATTCAGATTTCAGAGTCTGATGTCTGCAGTGCATGGAGGCACTCGACATTTCACAGTGGGATTCAAAACAACAAATGCACTTGAAGTCCAGAGAAAAATCTGAGCACACAGAGCATCTTAAATGCCAGAATGAAAACATTTACTCAGAGTTGCAGGCCAAGTTGTATCACACAGAGTACTGCATCTTCTTCTTAGGGCAGGCTTATGTGGTCTGAGACAGGGTTTCCTAAATGTGACTGATGTGGTGGTGATTGCACTGTTCACCTCCTATCACAACTCTCATACCTCTGCTTAAGGTGAGAGAGGTCACATTCAATGCCATCCTTACCTAACAAGGTTCAAGTCCATGTTTTCCAGCTCCAAGGAAAGCCTTTCCCCCAGGCTATGTATCAAATGACCCAGCAGCTCCTGTGAGTCTTCCTGCTAGCCCTGTCCTGTTATGCAGAAAGAAATACTGACCTGAGGGGGAAAAAGAAACCAAACCTAAGCATGAGAAAGAATCGTAGCTGGTTTTAATGACTTTTTAAGAACACTTTGCCTCTAGGTTCCCAGATGTTGATCTCAGCTCCTGAGCCTGTTCTGGGATAGCTTCTACCCTACCAGCAGTTATCTGTACGTGCACAGGTGTCCCAAAACCAGAGAACTGAGGCTCCTTGCTAACACTGCATGCCACACACACTACTCCACCACCTCAATCATTCAGCTGTTCCACCAGCTGCACTGTAACGTCATTCGTGCCCTGCAAATTTCTGCTTTCCTTTGTAATTCCTCTCATTTTTCTATATTCTAATCCATTCTTTCAAGCACTAACATATTTGAAGTTATCAGTTTGAAGTTTGAAGCTCAGTAGGGCACTTTCTCCCAGGAAAAGTTCCCACATTTGTGCTTGGGAAGCAAACAATTGATTAGAAGAGTCCAATACAATATTGGGAATAGAAGTCTCCAAAAGAGGGAATGGGGTGGAGGGGATCAAATTAAAGAACAACTGAGGAGAAAACTTCATCCCCAGCTTAAACAAAAACTAAGAGGAAGTTGTGATTACTACAGTGTGTTGGAGTATCGGTACCAGTTCTGGACAAAAAAAAAAGATATTCAAACAAAAAGCATATTAACTCAAAGTGCACATTTTTATTTAATTAGAGGTAAAACAGAAAGACCAGTAATAGGTCAATAATAATGACTTATTACTTCCTTTATGTGGCACATTTACAATAAATGGTAATTTACCATTAGAGAGACTTATTAAATTTTTTTCTGCTAAAGAAATTAACATTAGTCATGTGGAGAAAGAGAACACTCTCCATTTCCAGCTCGAGGATTTGCATTCAACAAGGCAGTCAGAGGATATTACAGACCCCGTTCCCCCTTTAGCAATGCAGGAAGAATTAAAGCATAACCATGTATGACATCATTCCAGCTGTACGCTGATGGGCTACAGATCGTTTCATCCATGCTATTTGAAAAACATTCCACTTTCCAGTCATTAGACTTGCTAAATGGATTCACCTGCCATACCCTTGGAATCATTAAAAAAAAGAAAAAAATCTTTGGCACACAGAACCGTACTTTAGTTTTATTCTTATGGCTGATGTACTATTACTTTTATGTCCTAAAAATAACTCAAAATTATTTTTTCACTTTCTCCAATGAAAAAAAAAAAACGACATCCATGTTCTCTGCTTTTATTCTTACTCTAGGCGTATGTCAAAGTTTGTGATTAAATATCTTAGCAAACAAATATAACATGACTTTCTAGACAAAACTTGTCATTACTAGGGCTGCACTGTGCCTTAGTATTTTTAAATAACTGCCTGTTAGCCTGTTCCAAGGAAAATAGGATCAGTTTACTCGTCTGAAGTCTACTTCTGTTAACTTCCCTAATTATTTGACATGAAGATAGAGAGCTGCTATTTAACACTTCTCCAGTCACAGGAAAATATCACACCATTTGTGCACTCATTATGGCTCTTAACTTCAGACTCATTTGAAAGCTTCAACTCTACAGGTGGGATTTTCAAAGCTGCCTCTAAGTCATTAATTTCTAATTGGACACCGCAACCCTCTAGGCAAGCTTTAAAAATCTCATCCTAAATAATCGATATCCTACTCCTTAATAACCTGATCTGCAAAAGAGTTGACAGGACAAAACATTTAGCTACTGAAGGGAGACTGCTGTGATCGTGGCAGGAAAAATAATAGATTGTATATCCTCATCTTAGTGGTAGGATTATTTCCTCCTCCCCATAAGGTATGAAAGGGACAAAACTGACAAAGGACGGAGGAGGAGGGGGAATCCTCAGGAAAAAAAAAAATGAATCCAGAATCAAAGCTTCATACATATCAGGAAAACTTAACAGATTCAACAGTGCTGTGCACTGCTATGGTGTATATTCAGAATAAGTCTAAAACAATATGATCCAGATGGCAAAAAAAGCCCAGCAACATTAAAGAGGATAATAAAATGCTGTATAATGCCACAAAGCAATGTATTTGATAAAAATAAAACCAAATAATTAAGGTGTCGTTACAAATCTAACCCCACATTTTTGAAATGCATAGGATGGGGATTTAAAACACGAAAATAAATATCAGATCCTACTGGGTTAACTAATAGTTAAATACGAAATAAGATTTCATTCAGGATATACATCAGCCTAAATGACATAATGAAAATGAGAGAACTAATTATATTAAATCTGAGGTAACAGCAGGAAAAAAAACTCAGAGAAACATTTGGGAATATCTCACCAATTCAAGACTGTAAATAATTTGAAACATACTCTCCAAATACATTGGAAAAGGGGAGAAGGTAATCTAATATAGACCATCCCTAGTCTAATTAGCAGGCGTTTGAACAACTGCATTTTCTCAGAGGGAAGGAAAATAACCCTCCCAAAACCCACACATTTAAAATTTTAATTATTATTTTCTCTGAGTTTCCTACATTCTATAACAGTTACACAACTGGGTAATAATTACTTTGTGGAGTCCTTCCAAAATAAAATACCCTTAGCCACCTCGCAGCAGAAAAAGGATTCCATCTGGTTTAACATGCTGTATTTAAAAACACCCCAAATCTTAGCGTTTTGACATCCAGGTAATTCAGTGTAATCAGAATACAGCTCTTCCCCTTAATGGTTCAGCCTATTTGTTCTACCTGACACTGGACCCTGATACAGCTCAGAGCACCGTGTTCTCATGGCAAAGACTTGATCCTTAGAGCCCTGATTACACCCGGGCATTTGCACCCTGCGTTTCTGTTCTGCATTTTCTGGGCAGGGGAGCTCGATGAGCCACGGCACCGAGAACTGCCCGGAACCTGGCAGCGAGCCCAGCCACAGAACCACAGAACCACAGAACCCAGCCTGAGCTGCATGGGGCAAATCCAGGGGTGCAAGTGCATCACAGTCACCTAAAGCTGCAGGATACTTGGTGCTCTAGCCACAATTTTTATCTTTCCACACATGTTGATGCCTTATCCCTGTTCTTAAAATCAGAGCCGAACACAGTTAGAAGAGAAAAAGGGGTTTTTCCCTCGGTATTTATTTCAAGGATCCCTGGTGCACTCTGTCCAGGTGGAACACTCTGAACATGCACATGGAAATGCCCACCCCAAAATGCACACCCACGATAGATCAGGTACAAAATTATAGGTGTTACAAATTAGCACATCTATCAAANTAGGCTAAAAGAAACACCAAGAATACTAAAGGCCACAAAGGTATACAAAAGAGGTATAAAAGAAAAGGCAAAAAAATCATTATGGCATCAATGTAACCTACAGATTATTTGAAATGACAAACAAAATGCTTCCTCCCAATAGCTTGTAATAAGCATCAGTGCAGGTTATACAAAAATTTAGTCAAGAGATGTATTTCTACAATAGTTTCCAGGTTCAAATTTTTTATAAAACCTCCTTTGCCTCTGCCTTGATTTTTGCACAAGTTACCTGATGACATGGATTATGCATGTAAAACCATAATTATAACTGTATATCATCAGCTATTTTTTAATCAGCCTTTTTTTTTTTTTTGGCATTAGGTGCACGAAAAACAATCAAGATTTTAGTACATCATCTGTCAAGGAAATTCAAGTTTCCTTGCTTTGATAACTTCACAGCTGACTCTTGACATAATCTTGTCAAGTACCTATTTTACATTTAGTCTGACTTGAATTGGTAATCTGAAATATATTAAAATATTCTGTTACTAATACTGCTCTATAAATCAGCAGATGATGTCTGGAGAGATGCAGTGTTATGAATTTCAGATATCTCAAAATATTTTAAATAGATATTTTTATTTTGAGCATAACTAGGAGATGCACTTCTAACTATTTTGTTTTATATAATCACTGTGTATGTAAAATTCAAGGAAAATTAAAAGAAATTTTGCATAATGAAGAAGCTCAGCTTTTGAGTGCAGAGGCAGTGTGGACTGAGCAGGTTGAGTTCCTGAGTAAGGTCAGCATCAGGATTTTAATGTGCCCAATTCTCTTTGTGACTTTGTTCAAAGTCCTAGCTCAGGCTCAATTAATTCTACATTCTCCAGATTTTTAGCTGTGGCAACGCTGTAATGGTGAGAGAGATGACATTGGGACATTCTTTCAATTTCTCCCACTCACAAAATACCTTAATGATGCTTTCCTTTCTAGTATATCAGTAGCTAGTGACTTTGCTGCCTTTTTCTAAAGAGGTATTGTTGCTATAATGCAAATAAAACTCTAGAGCTGCATCAAAGACCAGCAATTGTTTTTTAATAATCCCTGGTGTTGATACCAGGATATCAAAATACTAGAGATCAATTTTGCACACTAGTTACACACATAGCTGGAATCCCAAATTTCATTTGAAGGAACTGACTACATTGGGGTTTTCAAAAGGTGAGCAACACTGGCTACCACCTGACCAGTAATTTCTCTTTCCTATTTTGATGCTACAGTTTGGAGTTGTACTCAGAAGGGCTCTGCAGCAATCCTGAGCAAATGGCCACCATACATCCAGGAATGAGTGATCCACCTGACAATTAACCTCTGCAGCCTGGGGCTGCCTGCACAGCCTGCCCTTCATGCCTCTGTGTGATGTCCTGGGTGTAGCCTTTGGCCCCAGGATAAATTTTGGGTGAGCAGAGCCCTAATTGGAACAGAGGAGCATGTGGGCAGCTCCCACTTAGATGAAAGCAAGGTCAGACAAGTGACATAATCACCAACAAATGCAGCAACAAGTTCTCATGTGAACACCCTTTCTGTTTGACAGCAGGCAGGATGAATAGAGTTGTTTTCTCCTTAGAAAGTGCTAGAATAGCCTGACTGACCAAAGTGGGGCAGTGCTCTCCACAGACAGGCCTGCACGGTGTGCAGCTGTATTTTAGGTCACTTCACTGCAGTGTGGAATCCTGTACTACGTGGGAAGCAGCCACACTTAGCTCATCCATAAACTCAGCAGCCACACAGACTTGACTACAACTGCAAAATGAAGCTGATCATGGCCTATTGCAAGTTAAGGATTTAACTGATACACTCTTGGCATTGTGCATCCTGGCACTCCCAGGTTGCACAGGCAATTGCTTCACCCAGTTTCTCATAAAACATCCTATGCTAGAGGTAACTTTAATTCCCCACTTCATTCCTTATAGGAAACGGGTGTAGCCACTGGAGAGGCAGTGCCACTTTCCCTATATAGGACAGTAGCAATGCTTCACAACTGCATCTGCTGCATTTTGGATTAAGAAATCCTTCATGTTTTCCACATCGTCCTTAGTGGCTGGGACACGAGAGGAAGGAAAGAAGAAGGTCCATGCTGAGCATCGGTGACAACACAGGCAAAGCCTTGACACCTTTTCTGCTGCCACTGAAGTTCACACACAAAGGTACAAGCATCCCGAAGAACAGAGTCCCCAGAAAGCAGCATCTGCTTCTTTGTCCCCGTCATTTCCCCCCACATTGTGCTGAATCACCCCAAGCAGTTCCTCTGTGAATATGTACAATTTTCCACAGAGATAAATAGGCAATTGAAACGTAAAAGCCCATGACCGTTCACTTTCTACATACAAACTGCTGTAATCTTGTAATCAATATGCTATTTAACACAAAGCCAGTGCAGCCCCTGGGGGAGGGGAGCGGTGCTGGGAATATTTAGTTCGGGTGATAAGGTTTGACGCTGTCTTTCTGCTTCATGGAAATAAACAGGACCTAGACATTGCAGCTCAACAATGCTATCTGATGGTCACAGCGCCTCAGATTCCTCAAAAACAAAGACTGAAAAGAACAGTAGGGCAGCCCTTGAAAACAGAGCTACCTGTTGGTTCAGACATCCACAGGCTGAGAGGGAATTCACTGCCACTTACCACAGCACTGACAAGGGGTTTTGGAAACTCATGGCCGGCTGAGAGAAGCTGAGAAACTAAAAACAACCCAAACCAAACACGCACAGCATTGTTTGGCAGAACTAGAAACACGGGCATGTTTCTAATAATTTCTATTATGAAAGTGTTGTCATGTAGGAACAACATTTACAGACTCTCAAGCTCTAAGAGAACTCAGAGAAGAAGCAGGACAGCAGCAGCTGAATAACACCAGGTTACAGAGACTATTTCAAACCTAATGAAATTACTAATTCATTCTTTTAATCTGATAATGTTCTACTAGCAAATACAACTCTTTTTTTTTTTTTTTTTTAAGAAATGCATCTGATACTACCATTTCTTTGGATTTACTTAGACAATAAGGAATTAAAAGCCAGCTAGATAAAACTAGAAACAGCCAAAGTAATTTGAAATCATTAAATAATTTCTAGATGTGTATTTAAATAAGCTGCTGCCTTGTCTTTTCTGACCACTGGTGGAGACAGAACAGTGCATTACACAGATAAGAGCTGTATAATAACTGACTAGAAGCAGGGTATTAAACACAGAAATTGTCTCATGTGGAATAGGAGGGTTCTTGTATTGGTTTTAGTTTACATTTTCTTTTGTACTTAGGAAAAGAGTGTGATAATTACAGCTGATAGCAATTTGAGATAAATTGCAAAAATGCATGAAATTACAAAATTTGAAAAAACTACATAAATTAGAAATACATGCAAACTTAATATGTGTCAAATAAAAATCAAAGCACATAGAGAACTAAAAAATCAACACAAAGCAAGCTGTCAAAAAAGAGCATTTCCCTGTGAGATGTCCCAAATCCTATTAAGCAAAGTGCAACTTTCTTGATATTTGCCACCTTACCCTCTGCTGAAAGCTGCAGAGGCACATCCAGGTGATGTGTCCATTCTTCAGTTTCCAGTTCAGAAGCAGGCACATTATAATGTAAACCACTATTGATTTCAGTTCACTTTAATACCCTGGACTGTGAACTGTGGTGGTGGTGGACTCCAATTCATAATCCCTGTCAGATTTAGCTCCCACAGCTAAATCCACAGTGGTTGTGAATAAGAGAACTTAGAAATCATTTCAAATATGATCCAAACAGGAGAGTACAGTTTGAGGATATATACACCGAAACAGAAGGTAAATTAGCAACTAGCTCTTCTTCTAAGAGGGACAGTTTAATTGAATGGATACCATGAACCAGGAGCTCAGACACGCCCCACTATGAAACCTCTGCCAGCGTGGTGGAGGCAAAAAGAAGTCGTGGCAGAGCTCCTCCCATGTTCTGCAGACTCTGCAGTGCAACACAGCAGCCCTTCAGGGAATTAATTCCTCCATTCTCTCTTCCCTCACCATCAAAAGTATCTCCCCAAATGAAGTGAGCCCCAGCAGTTCATAAACCCAGTCTGCAAAACAGCTTCCCACAGGTGTGCTGCACTCTCTGGGTGGGCAACATTACCACCAGTGGTGCTGCTCAAAGGTCTGTGACACCAAGCATTGCACACACAGGCTGTGGGTTCCTAGACATTTTCCTTTTTTGTGCTTTTCCTTCCCAAGCCTACAACTCTTCAGACCATAACCTTCTACAGGCACTCACCCTTCATACTAAAGTTCCTTGGATAAAGCCAAGGATTTAAATCTGTAGAAGTCGTCTTAGGGTAAAATTAATAATGTCACAGGTATATTCTGTCTCTCCACTGATAAAACTCCACAGTCACAATATCTAGCCCAGTGGTAGCTATTTATCTGTTGATACATTCAATACGAGATTAACTCTACCTCGAGTCACTAGAAAAATAACTAGGAGTCAAGAAAAAAGAGAATAAGAACGTCAGATTAACTATTAAAAAAGCTCGTTCTAGACATGAAATAAAGGTGCCACAGCTTCAATTTTTGAATTTTCTAAAGGATTGGACAGACGTCTCTAACTCACAGTCCATAAGTAAAGTTCTGCTAGACAAGAAAAGTTGATGATTTAGCAGTAAGTTGATGATTTTCCATCTGCAAGTCTTATTATTACCCAAACCAGGAACAATAGCCATACTGCCTTTTGGCACCCAGAAATACTTCTCCAGCATTACATGACTAACCAGAAACAAACTAAATCTCATCCCCACACCTAGAGTACTTCTGTAATGTAACAAAATAAATCAAAACCAAAACAATGTGATTCAATCAAAATGAGATAGTAGACAACCAGAACCCCATTTTTGTTTGCATTTACTTTTGCAACATTTTACAGTCTGCACTTCAGCATGCAAGTTCTGTTTTCATATACACAGAAATACTTGTAAGAAATAAATATGTCCAAGCACTTTCTGCAGGTCATTATAATGTGTACAAGTTTTGAGAATGCAAGCTGTAGTTCACATATACATAGAGGAATCCCAGGGACCCGCCCAATTCATAGCCCTGGGGAACCTGGCAGTTCACAGGGGCAATATCAGAAGATGAGATATTTACAGTGACAAACTGGCACCACTGAGGCAAATACTAATGAAGCAATGTCAGAACGGAGCCCACAGGGCTCAGGAGCTTCTACAGGTATTTTAAGAGAAACTTATGATCTCTGGTATCAAAAGCCACAGGAAGATCAGTAAGAATTAAAATTGACAATGTGCCAGAATCCACCTACTATGAAACAGAAGGTCACCACAAATCCTCATTAAAGCTGTCTCTCTGCTTTGGCCTGATTGAAATTTTTCAAACAGTTTATTATTACCATGAAGGTAAGGGCTGCAGTTGCCCTGCCACAACCTTTTTTCAGGACCTTTGCTAGAAAGGTAGATTTGAAACAAGGAGGAAAACTGAGAAATTGCCTGAGGACAGCAAAAGGCTGCTTAATCAACTGCTCCAATCTCCAGCAAAGAAGAAATTCTTCAAGATGCCAAAGAGGTGTTAATGATAGATATTACAAAAGGGAGCTGCTACAGTATATCTTCCAAGGACTGCTACAAAAGCCTTGCTGGCAAAAGATCAAGAAAACAGCTTGCAAGTGCGAGACCATATCTATAATAAAAGTACAATGTGACAGGTTTAAAATCCATAAGCTATGCTGAAGTACATAGTTCAGAATCCCAATGACCCAGTTGGAACTGAAGTTACTGAAAGCCTTGGCATTTAACCACCACAGAAAAAGCAAAGACCCCAAAGCCTTCTCTCATCTTCTCACATCTCTGCACTAGACCTTATGCCAGGAAGTGCAGCAGCCCAGATTGCTTCTTATGTGACCAGGCTGGAAAACCACCATGCTTGGAAAACTTCAGCAGATGTTAATCACGAAGAACGCTCAACCACAGCATTGAGTAACACAAACTAAAACCACCAAGCCCACCACAGGTCCTTGAAACAATGGGAGAAGCTGAGCAGCTGAGCACGTAGATGGCAATGATGGTCTCCAATGAGCTTCCCTGGCCTCTGAGGCAGTGCCTTAGCAGGCAGTGTGGCTGTGCATTCACAGAAGTATGGTGAGGTCCTCTCCCCTCAGTTCCTCTTCACTTATGGTGCTTTGGTTCCTTTTGCTCACCACATTCATTGCAGCTTTACGTGTCCCATGCACATCTACTCAATAAAGGAGTCATCTTTCTAGGTCAGAAATCAGAAAGAAAATCTGGACTCATCATTTGGTTGCTCCTTCCGGACCAGCAGAGTGTCACTGTACCCCCCAACCCAAACCAAACCACAAAATCTCACAACAATCTCAACCTCTCCCACCAAACCCCAAGGACCACAAAGGAGCAGCATTTCAGTACTAACTCTGGGAAGGATCAGCATTTGTTCATGTCTTTGGCAATCTCACTTCTTTTGTGCTCAACAAGCACTTCAATTGAGCAAAGTTTAACTAACTTTGATCCTGCTAAACATTTTCTTTCAGCAATGGCACCATTATCAAACATCTGGAGTAACCCAAAGGGACTGTACGTAAACACAACCCTGCAGGGAAGCTATTGGGAGCACATGGTGACACTCAAGTCCTGAGATATGAGCTGGTGTGAGTGCTCTGAACTCTTGAAAGGAGAAATACTGGTGGCTGGAAGAGGTGGTGTGACAATGAATGTCATTGAAGGAACAAGCACATATCCGAAGAGTTGGAGTGAAGGGAAGGAGATGCATTAGTATTGCATACACAGACAAAGTTCAGCAGTCATGGAATTCACTAAGAAAACAAGGTTGAGGTCTCTTGTGAGATTATTAGTGAATGGACAACAAAGGAACCAGCAGTAGAACAGGTCATCAGTGATCCATGACGAGGAAATGCTGAAAAGCAAATAAATGAAAAAAACCAGCCTATACCTCAATTCTTGGCTATTTCCAGTATTAAGAGAAAGAGATAAATTCTGGGTTATATCTGTGACCCAACACACCATCCTCTTTACAACAGCAACTGGTGCCAAAAGTTTTGACAGCACCTAAAAAAATCCTGTAACAAAAAATTGTGATTTCTGGAAACACTTGTTTTTTGTCTTCTGCTCATGCCCTTCTGTAACTCTGTATGCTCTTCCACCACCTCTGTCCTCACCCCAGCCAATGGCATTACTTATAAAAAACATCCACTTCTTTCTCTCTCTCCTGAAACCTCCACCAGGCTCTGATTTACCTTCACAGCAAGGAGAAGAAGCAGCTGTTTGACTGTTATATTAAAAAGTATTTTTCTCTGGAAAATTTAAAACAACCTGCATCTACCTTACTCGTATCAATACCACAACAATCTCAGCTAAAGGAAGAGAGGATAAAAAGTATCAGGTTATGTCACTGTGAAGAAGTAGTGAGGTCAGACCTGCATATTTTATACCAATTCTGTCTTTGTTTTGTACAGATGTAAGGAAATAAGGACTTCATTATTTTGTCCAAAACAAAGTTTGTCCCCCAACAGCTGTTTGTTTGTTTCATATTTACTATAAACAATGATCAGGGTTCTCCTCTTGAGCACCATCTTTATGCTGTTGCTGTACTACTTGGATGTCACAAAACTGTTTTCACATTTGGGCTCCTGCAGGTGCTAATCCAATACTGCACCATAATAAATGCATTAATAAAAACTTTAAACACTTTCTTGTGACCTGGCTTCCCTCAGACTTGAGCCAAGCAAAATACAGGAGTGCATTGCATGTGGGCTGAACACGATGATGAGAGGTGAGTGGCACACAAATCACACAGTAGGCATGCTGTGAGCTCATTTTTTTTCTGAAATGGAGATGTAGTTCCCTGGTCTGGCACCTAGAAATGTGAAACTTTGCAACAGAGTTATAAAATCCATCACAGCTCTCACACAGAGCCAGGTCTATATTTCAGTTCTGCTGTTCTGGACATGAGGAATATATGGATATCACAATCTAGCTAAGGGAAAAAAAACTCAAACAGATGGGTATCTTCAAATTCTCACCATGAGAAGAATATAAAGTGTGTAAAATGCAGTTTCTCTGCCTGTGTTTTCAGTTCAACTTCTCTGTGCTTGACTACAGGTTATCATGATGAATGATATTTTCTTTTGAATTCATTCATTCACGAGGAGTTTTTGGCAAAAGGATAGTCTGAAATCTTTGTATGATGATGCTCAAAGTTCCTTAAAGTTTTGTCTGCCGAAGCCAGGCACTTATATAATGAAAAGCACAGGAGGACACAGAATTACTTAATTCCACAGCTTTGTCCCAAGAAATAAATCTGCTGGAACCCTGCAGTTTTGCAATACATGATCCTCTTAAAGCATGATCTATTGTTTAGATGTCTAGGTACAAATCAACTGATAGTGCCAGATATTGTTTCACCTAAGAATTACGTCTGAAGCTTTTCTAGGAATATGGCTCACATAATTACCCTTTTGCATGCATGCAAGAATTCCCACAAAAAACAGTAAATCAGCAATACCTGTGGGTACAGAATATATTTCACATCCCCACATTTTCAAGCTGTGAGAAAAGCTCAGTTTCCACCTGTTTTCACAGCAGTGGGAGGCTGGGCCCTGGTCATCTGAAACATCCTGTGGTGATGCTCTAGGACACTAAAGAAGCACTCCGAAAACGAGTTCTTTGCAGTTCGCTGGCCAAGAGGAAAAAAGGGCCTGGCTGTTTATTCTTTTCATATATATATGTTTCTAGGAATGACCATGGATTGGAGGATGAGGTTGCCACCTCTTCCATCCTCATTAGTCAACAGAACAGTCCATCAAACATTCTCCACCCAAGAGAAAAAATGTAAGCAAAGGGTACAGTTAACAAAACATTACTATGTTTATAGAAAGTGTGTGAGAAACTTTATCAAAGAATGAACACATAGAAAAACTGCAGGAGACAGGGCAACACTGTGGGGCTCCAGATGCAAACCATGATGTGGTCACTCAGCAGCCAGGCACTCCACCAGCCCCAGTTCAGCTTCCCACATGGCACACAGATAACTGGGCATGGTGTCACCTTCTGTCAGAGAATGGAGCAGGAACACAACTCCCAACAGGAGCAGCAGAAATGGTGGAGATCCATCCTCCAGTGCCTGGCTGTGCCTTTGGCCTGAGGATTACATTGATTGGCGACTTGGGAACACAATTTTCTCCCAGGAGCTTGCAATAAGCACCATGATCCCACTCTGAGCCATGAGCTTCTTGCATCAAAGAAAAAGGAACAAATACAGAAGAGCAGGAGCTAGGATTCACCATAAACCCCTTCACTTCTGACCCAAACAGAAAGCAAGCTACCACCTCGTCCTTGCCAACAACATTTTACAAGCTGGTCCACAGAGGAAAACATTTCACCTTCCCCTTCAAAAAAAAAAAAAAAACATTTGGGAGATAAGGAGCAGAAAAGATATTAACATATCATTAATTATGGAAACAGAAGGCATTCGGGTGTCTGGATTAGGAGACAGTGCAAGAAAGCATTTGGATAGAATCACAGAATCCCTCATGTTGGAAAAGACCTTTAGGATCACCAAGTGCAACCATGAACCCAGCACCATCTCCACGTTCACCATTAAACCATGCCCTCAGGTAACATCTACATGGCTTTTGAACACCTCCAGGGATGGTGACTCCTCCATTTCCCTGGGAAGTCTGTTCCAATGTTCCACATCTCTTTCTGTGATGAAATTTTTCCTACTACCCAATCTAAACCTCCCCGGGTACAGCTTGAGGCCATCTCCTCTCATTCTCTCACTTGTTACCTGTGAGAAGAGACCAACAACCACACAACTACAACCTCCTTTCAGTCAGCTGTAGAGAATGATGAGATCTCCCCTCAGCCTCCTTTTCTCCAGGCTAAATATCTCCTGTTTCCATAAAACAAAATCGGGAACAATGAGGAAAAATCCAATCTGGCAAAAGCTGGGTCATTCTTGTGAGAATATATGGATGTTCTGATAAGTAATATAAAGAAGGTTTAGTACCATTGTTCATAGGCAAAATGTATTTTCATTTGTCCATAAACCACAAGCCAAACTACAGCAAAGACACTGCTTGCCTGGAAGCTGACCAAATACATTTCTCCTGAAGTAGCAAAGTACATCAATAATATTCCTCCAAGTCTTTTATTTCTCACTTGGTAGTAATTACTTTACTTAATCCACATCACCATTTCATCTTTGTAAAGATGCATGGAGACCCAAAATAAGCTCCTAATTTAGCAGAGTATTTAAGCACATACTGAACTTAAGTTCCAGTAAGTTCAGCAGGGATGTTTGAATACTCAAATCATCCTTGGGATTTCTGAATTAAGACAAGCAGCATTATCACTGGGAACAGGAGCACTACCTCACCTGTCCATCACAGCCCAGAGGAACGATTCTGTCTGGCCCTGTCACCAGGAGCATGGGGCAAATACCAAAACACCCTGACTGGGGTGGAAAAAGACTCATTCTCCAACAGGAACTACTGCAGCACGGTTGCTATACAGCAAACAGCAGGAACATTTGGCTCGAACACTAAAAGATGCTGTTAGAAATGCCTAGGGCTGTGGGGAAGAAATGCTCAAGCATAAATGTTTAAAGTGAATAAAGGTGCAAAGGAACTGCCATAACGGACAAAAACAATTCCATGCTTTCCCTGCAAATACAGTATCAGGTACCACAAATGAATACGTAAAACATCCTGGCCTGGGCAATTAAATGGCAGCTTAACTACAATGAAAATCTCACTCTTATCTGAGTGTTCAAAGGCTGACTTCTATTTAAATCAAAAGAGGTTCTCTCTCTTTTATTTTTAAAACCCTGAGACCTGCCTGGCTGGGTTTTTCTGTGCTACGTAAATGAAAAGGGAGGCCTATATTAATTTTAAAAAAAAGCTCAGAGACAAAACTAGTACATATATTATAATGAAAGAGCTGATAAAGAACATTCTGTCTCAAAGTTCATGCCAAGCAGGAGCAAGAACCACAGGATGTTGACAACAGGTACTTTAAACCTCAGGTCAAGGATAGTTGCTATATGCCCTGTCAATACACCATTAACCATGATTGATTTGGTCCAGTGACAGATAATCTATTATGCACTCATACTTCAACCCCACTAAATCAAAGATAGTTTGTCTAGCAGAACAAAAAGACACAATATAGGAGAAAGCACAGGGACAAAGTAGTAGTTTTCTTTTCACCCAACATTCTTCTATGACAGAAGGAAACCAACATATAGCAAAAGGTCTAGCAAAACACAAATGCTTATATTTCTGGAGGATATAGAAGAAGAAAAGGAGAATTGTTATTTAACTGTAATTAACTGTAATTTAAAAAATATATACTGATGAAAGAAAAGCCATAGAAGTTCTTGCAAAATGTCAGAGAGGGTTGTAAATAGCCTAAACATAAAGAACAAAGTAGGGAAAGAAAACCTGCCCTTGGACTCAAGCTGTGTGGAGATGTTTATCTAAACCTTTGTGGTGGAGGAACAAAACCAGGCTCACCAATTCTCAGCACCTTCAGTACAAGGGGGGGAAAAAATTGGATTCTCTCCAAGTATCAAATAGCATAGTTTATATTTTTTTGTTGCCTGGCATAGTCTTGCAGTTTCCACCTTATTCTCCCTCCTGGTCTTTCCTTATTTAACGTGGATATCTGCCTAGAGACAAGATGTCTGGGGACAACATCTTCCTACATGTATCCCAACACTAAAATCCTAAAGGACTGCCAAGTGTCCAATGCCTGCCCAACCCACCAGTCTGCATGAAAGTGGAGTGCATTCATCCTCTTTCATTATTTACTCGTAATATCCTGATGTTCACTGCATTAGTAAGAGGTAAGGCATTTCTGTGAAGCAGATGAACACCATTACTCTGTCACCCAGATACCCTTTGCTGGTCACAGGGACTGAAAAGAAATGGACCCATCCCATATAAAGAATTAGCAGAGGTTCTAAGCAGATGGGGAAGTAGAAGACAAGTGCTCAGTGTACACAGAGCTTGAAGCTGGACATGAGTAGCATCCATACTCTACACCCACCCATTTTTATAGGGATTATAAAACAGCAGCTGGTTACTCTGAGTTGGGTAAAAGTGTGAGAGGCACAACCCCAAAGGCCTGCAAGGGCACCTGCAGAGTGTGATTGCAGCAGAGCCCCAGAGCAGAGGTGCTGTCCAGACTCTCCATCCCACTCTGCAGTCCAGGACTCGAGGGATGTGCTGCTGCTGGCCACCCTGGAGCCGAGCTCTCCTCTGCACACCCGCCCGTGCCTTTCACAGCTGCACAAAGGCAGCTGGGGCTGTGCTGAAGCTCTTGATTGCTATGCAGGGGTGGAAAGGGTTATTAAATAAAATCTCCCCCTCAGGCCTTTTCTTTTAGAGGTCTACATGGCGTGGGCCAAAACTAATTTTCTCTCCTAAGCACATCTCGTGAGAAAAGCTCAGCCATACACAGAAGCTGTGTGATATTCGACAAGGACAAAAAGACTTGGAGAACAGTGAAATATTAACCTGGAGATAGTGTTCATGCCCCTCACCATTTAATATGGGACCAAAATAAGTGGGTCACCCCCTCATCACAGAGTAAATAAATACTTCACATTCTATTGGGCAAGTACAGTATATATTTTCAATGCAAAGTCATTTTACCAAAGCCAAGTAGCCTGCAGATATTTTCATGTTTCCTCAGCTTTATTATTTCCTTCCTTTAGATTATACAGACATAGATTTTCTTTTAATTAAAGTAAGTATACTCCAGCTGCATATAATTTTTCTCCTCAAGCTTTGCAAAGTGTTGTCAAAGCAAAGAAGGAGAAAAGCCCACCATAGTAGTGATGGTGACCTATTTCACTTCTGTGCAGCCAGCAGAATCAAATTTGCTTCAGCTTTAAATGCACTGCCAATTTGAAAAATTTAACACAAGCTTTTTTCCTTCTATTAATAGAGACCATTAATAAGTAACATTTACAGGTTCCTTCCAGCCTTTACAGCATCTCCAGTATGCAAATCCTGATATTTTTGTAAAGGCTGAACTACAGAAGACTTCCCAAGAGGCATATGGATCAGACCTTCAGCTCGTATGAACCTACCCTGATACCTTCATGGGTTTAGGGAAACCATTCCAACTTAACCTGGCTGAGGAACTGGCTCACAGCTTTAAAATGTACTTATTTTCATACTCCAACTGATACTGCATGCCAACTAATCTAAGTATTTATCCCATTTTATGCACCACTGAATTAAACTTAATAGTACTCAATTTATAGACAACGAGTAAGGGAATGATGTACTTGCTGCAGGTTGCACAAGAAGTTGGGACCAGGGCAGAAATAAAAACTTGCATTTCTGACAATAAGTCGTGTATCTGACCAAGAAGCCATCCCATCCTCTACTTAAAAATAAATCCCATCTAAGTTTGACCACAGAGGGGACACGTGTTCAGCTGGCACAAATGGACACAGCTCTTTTCTTGTCAGCACAGTTTTGCTCCTTTCAGTAGCTCGTCTGATCTGGAGTTTATGTACGTAAAAACTGACTAAACACACGAGAAACAGAAACTTAAACACATGCAAGGTGTGTTTATTTGTGTATATTTAAATCTAAAATTTATCTCATTTCCAATGAAGCTCCCCCCCCAAAAAAAACCAAATTAAATTCAAACCATTTAATGATACAAGCTAATTAAAGTAGTTGTTTTTAAAGCAGCCCATCTCCTCTCAAGCAGTTAAATTAGGCTTATGAAAAGAACATCAGATGATGTACTCATTTCTTATTACCACAAGAAGAGTGACTTCCTTGGCTGGATGATTTTTAAAGAAATCACATGGTGGTGATATAATTTCCCCTCCCCCCCCGTTAATAACTTTGGTGTGCCTGAGAGGCAAAGAGAGAGAAGGTCTCATTACACTGAATAAAGAACAATTTGAGAGTATCTACTGTCAACTTTAGCAAGGCAAAACAATTTAGCCATATATATGTTCAGTCCACTAGAAACTCTAAGTAGAAGCCCAGGTCATGCTTGACTCAATGGAGAGCACTCATAGGACACAAACTGCAGACTGTTTCCTAAAACAGGCAGAGAAAAGGGAAAACACATTAAGAAAATGGAGTGCTTGAATATGTTGTAAATAGAGAATGTCTGCCTGAGCAACCTGCCTTGCAATCAGTCCTTAAGCCCCAAAGGCACAAACTTGTGCTGTATTTGCTGACTGTGATGGAGCCATACCCTACCCCAAATGCATCATTTGAAGAAAAGGTTCACATCGAAAGTGGTGGGGTTTTTTTCCCCAAGAAGAAAAAAAGAAAGCATCACACCAAAAGGCACAGTCACTCGGAAGGAGGCCACTTCCTCTGAAAAGTAGTATTTCAGACGTATTTGATGGATGAATATTCCAACCCACAACCAATGCCTCAGCCCATCTGTGCCCTGCAGCCTTGCTACCCCAAAAGCAACACCTGAGAAATCAATACAGTTCTATTTCACTGTATACAAAGGCCCTAATGAACTCACATTTGAAATAAACTGGAGTCATTGAAGCTTTAGTGCAGCCATTTATTAAGATACCGGTATATTGTTCTCGGTCCAAGAAGACTTCAACACAGCAGACATTAAACCATAAAACCTTCACTACCCAGCCAGCAGAGCTGCTGCGTGCCTGCCCGTGGCCATGGCGCTCCCTGCACTTCCACAGCCCAGCGAAGTCCTCCTTCAGCTCCCGAGGGAATGAAATAGCTCACCGGGTCAGGCTCCTGCCAAAGAATATATATAATTGTAAACGTCTGCCCACCTAGGAGATGAGCTGCATTTATGCACTTGGGAACAACTAGGCTCAGTCTGGCAGAGACTTCCAAAACACAGCTAACAAGTCAGGAAGAGGCCACTGAAATACATGAACTGGAGGTTGGAGCACTTTAAGGACAAGCACGGGGGGTGTTCGCGAGCACCTGAACGCAAAGACTTTCCTCAGACAAACGCAGTCAACCCCGATGCCCTCGTTCATCTCTACCGCCACCCACCCAAGACAGGCAGGAGTTCGGAAAAACTAAAGTGAGTGGCCCTGGGCATAAATTGGATACGAACTCGGTCAGAAAACCCTCCAGTGTTTATTTCCCGCCGTTGGGTAGCGATGCCCCTCAGCCCGTGCACGTCCCCTGAGCCCGGCCACCCAGCCCGCGCAAGAGCCCGGCTCCACCGCCCGCTCCCGCTCTTCAGCCCGTGCCCAGCCCCTCCAGCCCAGTCCTGCCGCCCTGTCCTGCT
>VZRO01001061.1:93545-110539 GCA_013397915.1 Daphoenositta chrysoptera
GGCGGCTGCGGGGCGGCCCCTCCGCGAGCGACTCGTCCCTCATGAGGGGCCGGCCCTGCCCGGTAATTAAAATGGACAAAGCGGGCTGCAAATGAGGGTCCCGAAGAACGGAGAGCGTTTCCGGACCTTTCCAGAGGGACGGGGAAAGGCCAGGTGGGGGCCACTTCCCTGAGATTATTGAGTCATCCTCTGAATTGTGGGGTCTTCCCATCAGCCAGACGGTCCCACAGAGCGTTGGGCTGGAGCAGAGGATTTGGGGGGATGAGAGTGTCATTTTGCTAAGAGTGACCCTGCTCCTGGCCCGCATCTGCCCGATTGCTCTGGCTGTTTATAGACCTACACCAGCGGAAGAGGTGTGGCAATAAAAACATGATTTAAAGAGGAGAAGGTCCTGAGGTGCCCGGCAGTCGCGGCGTGGAAGCTGCGGGGAGCTGCGGGCACCGGGTGCGGAGCGGGTCCGGCTCTGGAGCCAGGGCAGGTCTGAGGTGCAGAGAGAGAGGAGAGCAAGGGGCAGAACAGGGATTACAGTCCCCAAAAATGTGACCACCTCCTTCTGCAGCGTTCCAGCACCCACCCAGCTGCTGGACTCCAAAGAGGTGCTCTGCAGAGTTGTGTTTTATGTGTCCCAGCACTTGGACCTCTTGGGCTGTGATATCAGTTGGAACACGCTTACTACAATAATAAAAAATTGGCTAATTAATTCTGAAGGGCTTTTTCAATGCTGCATCAACCTTGTGCAGGATGCAGACATACGTGGTACAGCCTCCCTATTCACCACATGGCAATTAAAAAAAAAAAAAGAAAGGATAATGTGTTGGCTGCTAACAGTACCTTCTTTTTGGTTTTAAAAATGTCCATTCTCTGTGCTATCATTATAAGCCACTCTGGTGTGTTTTCAGTGAGAGTTTTAGATGTCAGGACAAGGCAAAAATCTATAATGATCATTATTCTGTATTTTAAGGACTCTGAACAAAAAGACTACTGTCACATTGTTGGGTTTATGGGCCCTAAGCATTCTTGGTGTTTTGTGTGTGCTGTTACAGAGATGAAATATTAGAGTAGCAAATACTATTTCCCAACACTTGTATTTTAGAATATGTACATATGCTTGTATTCTGTTGTACTTTCCCTTGATATGTATTTCAGAAATGCAATAGTGTATTTCCTGTCTTCCTAATAACAGTTGTAGATTTTTATATGCTATAACAAATCTTGCAAGTGTTATGATCAATATAAAACAAACTTGAATCCTACCAGTCCTTTTTTTTAAAGGAAAAAGATTTTCTTAACCTTCCATATCTTGGGGTCTTCTTACTGAGCCCACTCCTGCAAGTTCCTGAATGACAGAATCTCTGAAGATTGCAATGGAAAGGATAGGAAATAATCTCTGTTTATTCTGGTACCATTACCATAAAAGAAGTAACAAAAAGATCAGAAGGAATTGATACAATTCCCCTACTTCTAGGACTAAGATCATGCTCTTCTTCCTACAGAGAAGGCTACATTTATTGTCAGAAATAAGTTTTAATATAACCTTTAAAGCAACACTTCTACTTTATTGAAACTACTAAAATATCTATAGTTTAATAAAAGCTACGGTATGAACCAAATAACAGTTAGAATCTCTGTTACAGATAAACGTTCTAAATATTACATTAAGGTTTCTTTTTTTTTTTTAAAGAAGTATAGGATCAGACACCATATCAGAGAGGCTGGAACTATGAAGAAAAGTTCTATTTCTGCTTAAAGCTGGTAAATGAATCATTTTTATGAATTAAATAAGAGAAAAAGCCATGGCCTCTTACGGGGTGGGTTGTTTCTTTCCGTTTGAGATTGTGCATTAATCCAGTGGATCCAAAGGAATCAAGTGCTACAAATGAAGCTCCAGTGGAGATTCTGCCACCCACCTTTCTGCATGGCTACGCTGCTGCCTCTGTTTAGCACTGGTCCTGCACTTATTACTGTATCTAAGCTCATTTTGAGACACACACTGACTTTTTTTTGGGAAGTTAGTAGCTATCCCAAATTTTTTAAACTCATAATTTGGGCTTTGTACTCCATGACTGTGTGAGGACAAAAAGCACGTGCTTTCCAGAGGATGAAGTGATCCCAGTGGAACTCTGTCTGGAGTGAGATCTAACTGCAAGGGATCATCAACCTCCCCCACCACCTCCCATTATTGCACTGGGCTTTAGATTACACCTGTGGTGTCTGGTATTAACCAGACCTGTCAGGCTTTTCTGACAGAAACCCTGCCTTGGGTTTAAGACATCGAGAAGTTGAGCTCTAGGTATGCACATGCTTAACACAAAATGCGTGTCCTTACTGTCCTTATATAGAAATATGTAATAATATAAATTTCTTCCATAAAAACTTCCCTCCTGAAGGGCAGCAGGGTAGCAGCTGGTACAAACCTGGGCAAGGCTCTGGCTGGTGAAAACGGTGTGGCTGTGACTGGGCTGTCAGGCCTGGGACACCATTGCTTTCCATTGCTCCATCACATCTTTCTGGTTTTGCTTTGCAAATATTTTAAGCTTCATATCTGGAGCCAGAGGCAACCTTCCAAAGCTTTTCTAATGTTTTGTAAGCCTTGTAAGCTAAGTTTACAGAACTCCATTTCCAATGAAAAAGAAGTTTATGTAGTTAAGAATACATAAACCAACAATTGTACAGAAATGCTACATCCATGCCAAATTTAGTTATTGCTGGAGTTATTAATCATGTAATTAAGACAGAAAAAGACAGAATTGAATTTTGTGCCAAAGACACCAACCACATGTAGTCTTTCTTGTTTAACCCTTCTAAAAAACTAGAAGTTACTATTTACAGATCCTGCAGTATCTCCAGGTGCCATATGGTAAACATATAAAAATAGCACATATCAAGATATTAAAGTTATTTCCCAATATAAAAAGCATCCTGTTATTGATAGTTATTTTATTCTTGAAAGCCTTGCTCTAAGGAGAAAGTACACTACTGCTTCTCTTCATTTAAATCCATCTACTTCTATAAAGAAACATAAACACTGTGGAGAAAATTTAGAGATTTCATTGTTTTTTGCCATTAAACAGCACAGTTATTATTTACAGTTATTTGGGAAAAAAAATCACTAAACAGTGATATTATTCAATTAATACAGCACAGGAAAATTAAAGTGATAAGATTGTGATTCAGTAAAGCTTTTAAGCAGCCTTATAATTTAACTTCACTGACAATAAGTCACATACTCACATTTTGTTTCTGGGGCAGTCATTCTCTCAGCCACTTTTAGTTAGCTGATGTAAATAAAATAGATGGAGGATGCCCCTAGGACTGTGCCAAAATCCTCACTGCCCACACCTCAGGGCAGACAGTAACAGACTCTAATATTTGCACATCCTTTTGTGTGAAGGTTGTTTGATACCACTGGTGACTCCTGTTTTCTGTACAGAAATCTGCAGCATGCTTTTACATTGCTTGGTAGAAATGTTTATGCCCAGGAAAGCTGTGCTGCAATGAGTACAGATCTCTATATCAGAAGTGCCTCCAAGTCACGTGTTTTAAAAAGATTTCAAGACAATGAGGAGCCACGTTTCCTCCTGTCTCATCTATACAATGTTTACTGCTTCTTGCCTGGAAAATGTCAGTAAATCTATTGACTGTCAGGGGGTTCCAATTGTGGAATAATCAAAATTATGTGTCATTACAGAAACTCCTCTTATTAAAACTACTCTCACGATTTTTAAATAGACGTTTCAAAAGTCCAGGCCTCACTCTCAGTTACATTAGAATAACCCCATCAACTTCAATTATCTTAAAATAATATGAAGATCAGAGACTTATCATTGTCCACTTGCTGCTGTCTCTGTAATAGAACACTGTGGGCATCAGATTTAGCTTTTTTTCTGTGGAAAATGATTTCTCTTTTATACTTTTAATAATGAGATCTAACGTAGAATCAAAGTGACTTTTAAGAACTTCTTATTTGTTCCTTTTTGATTAATTTTTCTTCCTAATATACCCTAAAAACTTTAACCAAAATCTCGAATAATGAGATCAAAACTATTAAAATTAAAATACATGTCTAGACTATTGAGTTATGTCTCCCTCAATCATACTAAATAATACAAGCTGAAGAACTATAGCTTCCAGCCAAGCCTTTTTTGTATTTGGAAAAGCTCTATCAAGCCTAAGTTAAAAACTGCATTAAATGACATGAAAGTTTTATTCCTAATGTGTATAACCAATGACAGCATTTCATCTGTAACCTTGCCCCATTTGAGCTGTGGGTTGGATATCTGTCTGTGTTATCCCCAGAGGTGAAATTTGCCATCTCAGTGTGCCCTGGATCTTCAGTCTTTAGTGCAAGGATATATCACATCACATGCTGAAAATTGTTTTCTCATGATAATGGATGAGTTTGAGAAAACCCATAATCAAAGAAGGAAATACAAGAGTATCCAATTGTGCTCAATTTGTTAAATAAGTGAAGAGTGCTGAACTGCAGCTGGGAAATAGGCTGTTAGCTGAAAGCAGTTACAGGCAGGTGTATCCAGACATCCACAACTATAAGGAACGTGTGCCTTGGTGTTCCAAATTCTTGTGTTTACTCTTACCTTTGGATATATTCTCCCTCAGTACGTATTTTCCCACAGTAAGGAAAAGGGTTAGAGAATTTTCTTCCTGATCTCTTATTTTGTCGTTTTTTAAATTGTTTTTTCTTTTTACTTTTTTTCATTTTCTGTTTTATCTGTTTTTTTTTTAATCTGAATAATCTCGACCCAGAATTTTTTGCTGTTTCTATGTTTTCTTCAGGAAACCTGGAATGGATGAGCCTGGCCTAGCCATGACTCTGAATTTGAAATTTCTGGTTAAAACAGGGGAATGTGTTGTTTCAGCTGTGGATTCTGGAGATAAATATCTGTATATTCACCTCTGGATAACCAGTTTTGTGCAGCCTTACTTAACAGAACCCAGAGCTGAACTGAAGAGAAGGGAATGTTCAGAACAATGGATCCTAGCATCTGTATAATACAGAAATCTCATTTCAGAAAAAACAGCCCAAAAAAGAAACAGATTTATTTTCAGTTACAGGGTTTAAAGTCATAGTGAGGCTGACTTAACTGGAACATTTCTAATTTACCTCTGGTGATGATCTTGCCTAGTATCTTTAATCTAAAAATAATTTTGGATATGATGCAGATGATGTTGTAACATTTCTTAACTTTTCAAAGAAGTCTGTGTTTAACGAGAAAAATTTTATTTTTAGTCTTAGGTAAATTACATTATTCATGCTAATGTGCTTCCACTTTTCAAATCTAGAACTACAATAAGTCTTCTATTTTAGACAAGTATTTTAGAATATACAATTTCAATCTTTTTATTAAACTTCATAACACAGGAGACAGGATTTGCAAGAAGACTCTCCAAAAATTCCTTGTGAGGAGATATTTGTATCACCTTGATACCTACTTGAAAAATCTAATTTGTGCATGAAAAATATGCTTGTAAACCAAACTAACTTATTACATCAACTAATTATAGGATTTTAAAAAAATAAAATAACTTTTTTAATGATTGCCAAAGGCAATCTCACCTGCCCAAGGAAAGAAATAATATGGTTAAAGTTTTTAGAGAAATTAGAAGAAAAACATATTCTAGTAGAATAGATGCATTAAGTTTAATAATGATTTTAAAGCTTATAGATGCTGGTCCCTCAAGATCTCATGTGAGTTATGAAATCCAATTTTATTCTCATAACTCTGTAATAAAGTTTTATAAATGTTATTAAAAAAGGTTTTTACTAAGAGTGAACAGAAATCTGAACTATCTGGCCAAGTAATAAAATTGCATTCCTTTGTCACTAAGTGTCAGAGAAGAAGTTTTCCCTGAAAAATGGATTGGTAAATCTTCCTTTTCCACAGAGCTGCACTCATTTTTTCCTTCGTAGGATAGTAGCTTTTTTATGGGTTTTCCATTAACATCTAAGTTAACTGCTAGGAAAAGGAAAGACAAACTTAAAACAAAGTGAGGGAAATAGTCAAGAAAAAAGCCTTGCAATCACCGATTATATCCCATTCCAGCTTTGCAATGTGCTCTGCTGTGCTCATTTCTTACTCTTTGCAATAAAGAGTGGAACTCTAGGTTCCCTCCAGCAGCACAAAGGGGGTTCTGAAAGCAGAGTGACCATCCTTATGGCGGGCTAATCCCAAGTGCAGGATCTGGTATCACCTGCCCTACACTCTTGGAAAGGATCCTGTGTCTCTAAGAAAATAGACTCGTGTGCAGTGTTCTGGCAGGAGCCCTCAGAATGATGCCTGGGTACCTCCCCAAATGCCTCTCTCCTGAAAAGATTACAACAGATTGCTGGAAAATGGAGTATTTGTCATACTTTCAACTGCTGCTTATTTTGGGTAGAAAAATCTGATTTTTAAAATGTTTTTAATAACATACACACTTTAGAGAATAATTGCTTTGAATAACGTACACACTTTAGAGAACAATTTTTGCTGCATTTGTTAGCTTTTGTTGCTGAACATCTCGAAAATCCTTTTTTCACCCTGAATATTGCTGTTGCAACTGCAGATCAATAATTGCTTTCTCACCATCTTTGAAAAATAATGACATGTCTGTGTTTTTGATCAGCTGCAAATTGGGCTCCAGCTGAAAAGCACCCGCTGGACAAGCGAGCCAGGATGGAGCAGGGAGATGATTTTGGCATCAGACACAGCAGTGCAGACACAACCCAGAGCACACCTTGTTGGTCTGGGTGAATATAAAGAGCAGAACCGAGGAGATTACACTGACACACTCGGGGTAAGAGCTGTGTTCCCCATTTTTCTGGGCAGGGGTAGGGTTCTTTCTTCGTGTTTAACTGCCCAACAGACAGGCGTGGCCATGTCACATTGTCATGGTGTCAGAGTGTCACATTGTCACATTGTCCCTGTCACACCGTGGTAATACTGAAAACAGCCTGGAACTCTTAAAATGTATCCTCATTCTACCTCTTTAATTAATTGCATTAATACTTACATTGCATTAATACTTACAATGGCTTTCATATTATAAGATTTAAAGAATACCTAGATTCCATTTTCACTCCCACACCAAAATTATCTTATATTTCTATTTATACATGAATTATATATGTATTCTAATGAAATTATTCCATACTTCTAAAGTCTATCATGATTTTCTTGGAGACAACTTGTTTTAAAAAACATGTTTTAATTAGTGAATGTCTTGGGAAAATATAGTTTGTCTCATTCCTTCTTTTATTGCATAGGAAGCTGGAAAAACTGTAATGATCACTGGTATTACTTTCTTATAAGTTACTATAATACATTTCTCAAAATTTCGCACAGCGCTGAATGGTTTTGGCAGTAAAAAATGGATAATGTGAATTAAGTTTAGTCTTTAAACTAATTTTCCATAAATATGGAAACTCTGAAGAACCTCGATTTTCAACGAGAAAACTCTTCTCATGCTTTATTCCTTAGAAATTAATTATTCTGAAAGGAACAACACAATGGCAAAAAAAAAAAAAAAGAGGCGGAGAGAAATAGGACACGGAAAAAAACATAATTACATTTTGGAGCACTTTGGTGAATAAAACACACATTTCAACTAAATCAATTAGATCCAACTCCATGTAATTATCCTGAATGCAAACCTAACTTGAATTTAACTTGCTACAGGAACTATGCAGTTTGCCTATTTAAAAAGACAGATTTTATCACCAGCTAAAGGCACTTCAATTAAAATTGGAGGCTTAACCACCCAGAAGCCTGCTGGCACTGCCTTGATGAGCTGTAATTCTAATGGGAAACTCTTTGCAGTCAGTGCACAACAAAGAACCGTGGCTGTTTTTCCAGAGATGCCCATGATCTCTGCAGGTGTTTCCTGCATAGCAAATCTGAAAGGGGGCTCATGATGTGCTCCAGAGAACGGGGGGATGAAGAACAGTTCTGGATCCACCTGAACCATAAAGTTGGTTCATTCTACTTCCATGAGAAGGCTTGATTTTCATTATTCTGTATCCTCTAAAATACTTTTCATTCAGATATTTTAATTTTGTTATTTCGCTGGTGGAGTTAAAATCTCTTCTGTCCATCCCAGCAAAGCCAAGAGGGATGGGTTATTTGCTAGAACACTTCTCTGTGGAGCTGACCAGCTTCAAGCACCTTCAAATCAAAGCTGTAGTAATGGTAACTTAAGCAATTATAGTTGAATCTATTAATATATTTTAGAGCTTATGATAACTGATTCAGTGCATTTGTAGCTGACAGAGTCCGTAAGAAATATCATCAGCACCGTTATTAGTATTTGATTGTTGTTAATAACTTCTTTTTTAATCTGTGGTTTCTTCACTCAGCGTTCATAACTTCTGTAGTTACACAGACCAGAGTACTATATTGCTTTTTTGAGCTCCATTTCCTTAGCATATTCCAGCTACTGAATTCAGTGTAAAAAGCCCTTATGTCCTTGTACTGGGCCAAATGTGTTGGGTATGTTTTTTTGCTTTGCTTAGTGGGTTTTTGGTTTAGGTTTAATTTTTTTTAAAGCAAAAAATCCAGGATAGATAGTAACTTACACCAGAGAGTTCCAATTTTAGGTGAAACAACATCACAAAACACTACTCTCAGTTCAATAACTGTTATACTTTCATAATTAGAATGGACACAGGTGACAGTTTTATTTCCCTCTATATTATTTTCTGAGGTTTTGAACAGATTTTTATGTACAACTTGTGATTGTGATAGCCTAAATAAGTTTACTACTGTTAAGCAAATGTAAGGTCCAATATTCAGTACAGCTGATTACGTTTTCTTTTCAAACAACAGATTCTTGATCAAAAATCGCTTCCACAAATCTCCTAAGAATTTCTCAATGTTTCATTTTTGCAGTTTGAATATTTAATATGCAAATCAATAGCCAGAATTCATATAAAAATGGCCCATTTTTGTGTGTGGTGTTGACAGTGATTTACTTTCATCTTTTCCATATATTCTTTCATGATTTCCAAGGTTCTAGTAGTAGGCTCAGCTGCTGCTGACACAGCATTTTTGCAAGCAGAATTTCTCTGTTCCCTGTTGGGACTTTCAGCTGAGAAAGGATTGGCTCAGCTCGGAATGAAACATCAGGACCATCAGGAACTGCACCACTGAAAGGTGGGAAAGATGGGAGAAATAACTGAGTTTAAGAGAAAGAAGGGAAAGTCATAGGATGAAAGTGGAGGACTATGGAAATGCACAGAGAAACTCTTCTCAATTAAAGGGCTGTTTCAACTCTTAGTTGCAGATGAGACACCATTTCTTTGAACTCATTTCACTGAATCACCTTGAACATTTTCAGTGGGTTTTGGGACATTTGCTAGAAGTCAAAAGGTTAAGACTTCCACTATATTTTTTAAGCAGTTTTGCTGGTTTTAAGTCTACATTCGTATCTCAAAAGATTTTTTTTACATCAAAGGAAGAAAGACAAGTAAAAATTCTAACTGGTAACTTTTAAGTGTTACACCATTTTTTCTTATGGGTATGATCATGGTAACTTTTTCAATCTCACCTTTGAAGAAGAAACTACTGATGTATTTTAGGTCCTTTAAAGTCACCTAATGTAGTATCTTTACTTTTTTTCAGGATCTAATAATAATGAATAAGAGCAAGATTAATCCTTAAAGGGAATAACGTCAAGTGTCTTTATTCCTTTCTGACTTCTGAAAATAGAACGTTCCTTGGAATCAATGTTTCCTTTACAAAAGAATACGGTGCTAGGGTTTGGAATTTTAATTAAATGTGACATTCAAGCTAATCCTGCTCTAATACTAGTACTACTGTTCGTTGATTTTTTACAGCAATGTGCCTTGGAAAAATAACAAGAGTACAAATAGCAAGGATACTTAAAGACAGTTTGTTTACATCTTCATTCCCACAGTTGGTGCATATATGTTTTAGCTATTTTTGTCCTTCCCAGTACGTCACCTGCAGGTATTCACACCTCCCCCTTCTTAGACTGCTGGGTCAGGAACAACTGCATGGAACAACTACACCTGACATCAGGTGAACTCAGACAGTACCTTGGAACGATTCTTCTGTGTCCTTTCTCCCCCAAAAGCACAGTGTATGCTGAGTCACTCACACTGGTTTGTGTCCCCTGTATTCTGGTAGAAAATGTAGTAGCTACTGTGAGGCTCCTTTCACAAGAGAATGCAATAATGAGCAGGATGCTGTTCCTCAGAATGTGGCTTTCCATGAGTCTGGAATGGCCAGGCTAATGTTCCAGTGGGGACTGAGTTGTTAATATAAAACTCTAGCTCAGACAGGCAGCATCTCGTTGTGATAAGGGGGGGTTTCTGACTGAATTATCAAGACTCGTGTAGGCAGTGATCTGTCTTGGGGCAACTGCTAACAACAACTGTGAACTGCTTAACCACTGAAAAATCACATAAGCAGTTAAGGTTAGTTTTTTATTCTCCAAGATTTGAAGATTTCCTTAATTTTAAGCAGAAAAGAGTCCCAGTGAAGACAGCTGGCATTTGTAGTTGGCTAAAGATACAGCTGTTCTTAATGGTTGCATCATGCTTTGACCCCGAGCATGACAAATTGTTTTAGCTAGAAACAGAAACTGTGAAAGAGTCTGCATTTGTATGGTATTCACGCTGCTTGCCAGTTTTTCTTCCATTCTAACAACTTTTTGAACCTGTGGTAGTGTACAGGAACCTTCTCATCAACACAAAAAACCCAGTTAAAGACTTACACGTCCCTCAATGCAAAATATTTTCTGAGGAAGTCCTGTAGAATCATGGGCAGTTCTGTGATATATTCTATGGAGGGCAGCATTTCTGCAAAGATCTGTTCTGTAAATTATATACAAACCTCTTTTTTTTACAGCTACTTAAGAGTACTGATTTTAGTATTTTCCTTTTTCCCTGTGTGTAAAAAGATCCATTATGGTTGCCATTTTTTCTGCCATGCATTTTTTTCCTCGCTGGTAATAGGCTTAGTCTTCAGATTAGCCAAGTGTGTGAGCTTGACTTCACTGTGCTGAACTGTACCTACATAGCTTTCCTAGGTAAGGCACCCAGCATGAGGAAATCCATTCTCCTCAAGTTTGAACTTGCTTCATGTTTACAGAGAAAGTCCTCTTTAACAATTTCCTGAGAACCAAGCCCTTGAGAATATAGGATCTTTTGTGTGGCTATCACTTACGTGCTGTGAACAGTGCCATAGCTGTTAAATATCTGATAATCACACCATTTCTGTTTCTGGCCAAACTTTTCTCAGAAATATGGCTTCCAACCTTCCAACCTGGGTAAAATTACTGAAGACTTTATGCACAGGCTCAGAAAGACATTGATTGCTTGGCTAATGACATATTGAGCAATCTGTTCTTCAAGCAGAGATGGGCACTGCTAATAAGGCTTAGAAGTAAACCAGGAATTTTGGTATTAATAGAAAATTAAAATAATCATAACTGCATAATAATATTAATATTTTTTAAAATTCTTAAATTAGGCATTGTTTAAGAAGTCAGCAGTTTGGAACAACATTGTTTTCTTAACTTCTTTCAGCATACATCTGAATGCTATCATTTTATTATTAGAAAACCTTCCCAAAGTGTTAATGATCTATTAAGGAAACTGAAAAGCCTCTGTCCATATGTAAGAAATCAAATAGTCTTCATAAAACAATCCAGAGAAAGAAGGCCATGGAATAAGGCTATCCATAATGTATAATGTGTATTTGTATGTAAAAATATGAAGTTATTCTGTCTGTAGAACTATAAGCATATAAATTCTACAGAGATAAGAGAAACAACAAACTCCTGAGCTGGATTTGCATATTTTGCAATCTTGCAATGTATATCTCTGCTGCTTCTATAATTGGTTTGAAGCTGCTACAGCAGCATTAAAGTGTCAGAGACTTCAATTTATGTACCACTCTGCCCAAACCTGTAGTCCAGTCACAGAAAAGGAGCTATTCGGAGTCACAGCGTGAGTTATTCTTTGTTTTGCTTGAAAACACCTTGCAAATAAATGCTTTATGGTTCTCAAATCCTCATGTTAATTATGGAGAGGAAAACTCTTTAGACAAGAAAAGCATGAGATGTGCAGACAAACAGAGTTCTCTTGAGGATGCTGAGTGTGCACTCTGGTCACTGACCTGTCACTGCTGATTTACCTTTGGATCACCTTAATGTTCCTGTAGCAGCAGGAAATGTATCTTCCATGGGATGCTGTCAAGCTCAGAGATGTTGGTACCTTTCAAGTTTAATAACAACATGGCTTCTCATTCATCTAAAAATACTGGATTCTGGTTTGTGGCTTTCAAATACCTGATGCAAATTTTCAAAAGCCTTTCAGGAATGACTGGGTTTGTTAAAAAATTATGGTACATGGCAATCAGGTCCACAGGTCATGGTTTAACCAAATAATTTATATAAGCTTTAACCACAGGGAATATTTCCTCACTCAGAAAATTAAGTATGTTTGAGGAAAAAATATGTAATTTAATTGACAAATTTTCGCTTAAGACTGAAGAAAAATGTGCCTCCAAATTTGTTTATTTTGTTATAGGAGTCTCGTTATTCAGGCTTATTTTAAAGCACCTTTTTGGTTAAATACTGAACTATGATAACGCTTGTTTTTATGTATAGAGGATAATATACTGGAATTTTAGGCAGTTACCTTTCCCTTAATCTTTGGGCTACTGTAGAACTGGACACAACAAAGTTTTCTAATTCTTTTTGTTTGTTCATTTCAGAGTTTTAATAGGAAATTAAATGAAACTGGACAAACTCAATGAGGAGAAGCAATGGATATTTCCTTGCAAGCTCTGATTTCTTTCTCACCATGCTAGGAGAAAAGGAAGAATTATTTCCTATAGCTGGGATGATTTCTGTAACTTTTGAAATGAAAGATTTAGAAATGAGAGATGCCATTCTGGAGGAATTGCCACTGCTTGTATCAGGGGGAGCGAGGGAGAATCTGGGGATTTCATTTCCACTCCAAACGTTAGCCTGGTTCACCCACGCTGGAAAATAGCCTTGTGGCAAAATTTGTCCAGAGAAAGAAAGTGGATGAGATTTGTGAGTGAGTGTTCTGGAAAAATGGGACCCCTTCAGTGGGCCTGCAATTTGCTTGCAGATGAGATGGAAAAATGAGAGAAGGGAACTAGAAACAGTCATGTTTTGGTTATTAATCCTAACTCAATGTGACTCCTTATTTGCATGTTTTTAAAATGGACTAGAGCATTAAAAGCAAGTTACTCATGCATTTTAACTTTCTGAAAAACTAGATATCAGACTTCTTTACTCACTTATTTGGAGAATTTCTTTGGGTTTTGTATTCTATTTGTTTTGACAGTTTTATTGCTTGCTTTCTATTGAAGAGAAAGCAGCCTATGCCACAGTAAAAGGAAAATATTACAAGTGACAACAGCCCCTGGAAGTTAAAGACACAAATTAGATGACAAAAGTTCCTAGGATATGGACACAATTAATTTAATTCCAAAACAGTGTCACAGAAATTCCTTTTAGATTCACTTGAATCGAGTGAAAAAACAAACAGATGTTATCATGCATTTACCAATTTTAAAGCATCTGTTGCTCTTATAGAATGGAAAGCATATTTTTACTAAAATCAAATAAAAATCCTTGATTATCAGGAGTACTGTGTGTTTGTTTTAGTGGGAACTTCAAATATGTTAAATTCCTGCTTCTGAATTCTTGTAGGAATCAATTCTGCATAAATTTGAAGTCAGAAGTTTTAGCAATGAACTCTGTAAAGCTACTACTGATGGGCCACTGTGATGGAATTAGTAATTTCTGGTTTAAAAGAAGAAAACAGTAGCCACATATATTTTCTAGATTGTATGTAAAATACCTAGATTGTATAAAAACACCTGGCTGTTACATTTCTCTGGAGGAGAAGTATCTGTGGCAGCTGGATCTTGCTGTTTCTGGATGCTGAAATAGGAATTAATATTAGTACATAAATAGAAATGTACAAACAGTTACATTTATTATATGGAGTTAGTTTGTATTCTGTCCAAAAAAAAATACGCAGAACTAAATAAATAAAAATATAACCAGATGAAGGAAAATACCAAGTATACATATTATCACAAACTATCGGGGTTTAGCCTACAGATTGCAGACTAAAAGCTGCTATAAACTTAAAGGAAACAATTCAGAACCTGAGGGTGATAGTGTCTCTGTTGGTCAGTCCACTAGTAAACAATTTTATATTTTTGGACAGCTGCCCACAAACAGAAAGCTAATACATAAGGAGAAATAAATCACAGTAGAAAAGAAGATTAAAATACCAGATTAGATTGGCTTTTGGAATTTCTAGGTTGTTGTATTCTTACACATAAGGTTCCTGGAAAAGGAGGGAAAGGAGATATAGCTCTTGGTCCCAAATATCCTTAGAAAGTAGTGCCAGTTTAGGAGGGAAGGTATTCGGTGGTGTTTGTCCCTACCCCAAGCACTCAGTGGAGCATCTCTTTCCTAAAGCATCACTCACACCATTCCCAAGGACTGATCATTCCTGCAGAACTGTAACTACAGAAGGACCATGGGAGATCCACATAGAAAAGAACTCTGGTCACTGTTCAAACATTTGAGACTGCATGAAACCCCTTTCACATATTTTTTTCTATTTTTTTTCCCCAAAATCTTGGGGACCTCTGATGGCACAGAACTCTAGAGGAATCCAAAGAAAGCTAGGATTATTGGTATTGCTCCTTCATCACCTCTCAAAAGAGGATCATAATTTCATCCCTTGCAGAAGTGGAAGGGATAATCAGGTTTTAGAATTCAAGCATTATTGGGATATTAGGTAGATTTAAGTTAGCATAAGGGGGATTGTAATACCATAAGCTATAGAGGTTGAAAAACCAAGGAGATATAAAACTGTAAGCCTCCAGTTGCAGCATGAAGCAGTAAACCCAGAAAAATGCTGACATCTGTAATGCATCAGGAATGTAAATGAATTCATTGTAACATAAATGATAATTGAGAACTCTCGCTGATAATTTAGGATGTCTGAACATTTTAAAATTGTGCCTGAAGCACAGTGTGGAGCTCTGAAAATTTTAGCTACGGTAAAGTTTGGTCTATTTTCTTCACTGTTTCTGTGTGTTGCTACTGCATTGGCTGTGTTTCCTGGTATTCTTTCAACTGTGTATACAATCAGAGGCTGCCTCATAAGGTTCCTCAGAAAAATTGCCTTTCTGTCTGTGTGCATGTCTTTTTATGTTAATGACTCTATTAAAAGCTTTTCTCAATCACAGTGATTCAAAAGAACAAACTAGAATATGAAATTCAGGTTTAAGGCAATCTAGTTTATCAGCTCCCATTTTATTCACACTGACCAAAATCTTGTAAAGGACAAGTGAAAAGGCACTCACAGTATACACTCTGCAACTGTTTGGTTACCAGTGGAATATCTTTTGGTCATCGTATTAAATCTATAATGTTTGGCATCTGAATGCCAAGCAGTTTATTTTCCCCTAAAGTAAAACCTCATGGTAGAACTCAGATTAAAAATGGCCTAAAGAAAGGACTTAATCTGATTAGGAGATGACAGCTCCATCCCATATCAATTTACAGAAGTCAGAAGTGGTTAGTTATATCAGTTTTCCTTGGTTATTACGTTCAATCTTGAATAAATGAGGGGGAAAGTCTGTCTGTGCTCCTCACATGCAGTCATTTAATTCACTATTCTTTTCTGGCAAATCTCATTCATAGTGCTCCTTTGAAATATGATTGGTGATGCCAATTACCACAGGCATATTGGCTGAACAGAATATATTTCATTTTATTAGAGAAAAAGACATCAATGGAATCTGCTGTAATTTCTCTGTCCCTTGCTATTTAATTCCTATACTGTTTATTTTTTATTTCAGAGGATGAGCATGCATCCTCTGCTCCCACTCAGCTTCTCGTTATTTCTCCATTAAGTCAAATTACAATATAATTCAAGAATATCCAAATTGATGAAAGATGGTATTGCTTTGGCTTTTAAAAGCTAAAGAGCCACAGAATAAGCAGCTTCCCTCATCTATAATCTTAGTCTTATCAGATGCTCAATTCAGTTGAAGACAATATAAACGTAAGAGTTTAGAAACCAACAACCAAACTGATAAATTGCCTACAGTAAGGACATTTTATCATGTGAATGTCAATACTCTCAGAAATAAGCTTTAAAGCAGAACAGAAAATTCAGATTAAAACCAGGAAGTTCATTGACAGAAGACAAATTAGTATTTAAAACTGAGTTAGTTAAAAGAAGAGAGTTTTATATTAAAGTCTTACTGATATTTTAAATTCAGCTGAAGTCCTGGCTTCAAAAGAGTTTGGATTTTACCCACAGTGTAAAATCCACATTACAGCTACATCCATTCTTTCTCAGCAACAGGAGTTGGCCATCTGGCAAGGGTTGGCAACCTGTTCAATTTTTGTGAGGTACATCTGATTAATTACCTTCTCTGCCCATGAACAGTTTTCCTGAGGAAACCAACAGAACTGTGCCACTGTTTGTCTGTCCCAGCATTTGTGCACCTCATCCTGGTGTGCACAGAGCTTTTGCAGGCTCCTGCACACTGAGCTGAAAGGGGCAGTTATGTTGAGGGTAAAATAAAGAACATATCAAGTTAATCATTGCGTGCTCTGCTACAGCGATTTAAAATAGAGCCTTAACATAAAATCTCTAAGCACTGTAAATAAATAAAAATAAATCCTGAGGTATAATGCTTAGAACAGAGCACAGCAGTGATTTCAAGAGCAGCCATATGTGACTCCTGACAACGTGGGTGACCCTGGGGCCCAGGCCTCAGATCTGTGCATTAAGTGCAGCAATAACTCAGCCAAAATCAAAGATGGTGCTTCGTTCTGATGCTCACACAAACAATTGACCTCTGCTGCTGCACTTTTGTTATGTTTTGAAACACTCACGCCACAAAGAGGGAGGTGAGGATTTTCCTTCCAAATTCCTCAACAAAAAAAAAAAAAAA
>VZRO01001061.1:110550-126896 GCA_013397915.1 Daphoenositta chrysoptera
AAAAAAAAAAAGAAAAAGAATAGATGAAGTTTAACAATAAGGCAATGTAAAAGATAGAGGTTGTCAAAATACCAGAAAAGACGACAAACTTGGGAAGTCCCTTGATTTACAAGGGAGGCCCAGAGCTACAAATACTTGTTCCACTTCATTGAACACAGCACAGTCTGCTGGTCCAGGACAGATTTATCCTGCAGCCTCAGCCAGCCAAGTCACACTCACTTCCTAACACAACCTGTTGGGAACTCACCAGCATTTCAGAACTGTAGCTGGGTCTCATCTACCAGGTGGAAAAATAATTCAACTGCTTTGTTTTATTTTATTTACTTGTAGCAAGCAACTTCAATTGAACACAGCCTTATTTTATGCATCATGTGGATGAATCCTGCCTATAATATGAAATAGTCAGAACATGTTTAAATTTTCTAACTATTTAAAATATGATCTTGCTACTTAAGGGTCTTCTTTAACTTTTAATATAATATATTTCAGCAAATATATTAAAAAAGTGTTTTATAACACTGTAAATAAATATGAATACACTATTACAGTTTGACTTAAAACTCCTGAAGCAGGATGGAAAGGTACAAGCCCTGGTATACAATATTTCTATATTTAAGTTGAATATAAACTTAAATATAACTTAAATATTAAAAAAATAAATATAATAAAAAGCCATTAATATCCTTTGTAGAATCAGATGCTTTTGTCATAAGCAATAGAAGACCCTCACTTAACAAGCATATCTGTGCAAATAGGAACAATTTCAGCTATAAGGAGAAATTTTGCTGGAGATATCTTAATGAAAGAGTGAGGGATAACAGAAAGCTGACCAAGAAAGAGGCAAGATAATATTAGACACAGTGATACAAATAGAATAACCCTGGAAAAAGTATATTGGCAAGAGAATTTTGGAATATTATCTAACTAAACTAGACTTCATGCTCTATACCTTACAGTCTGTATAGTTCACTTTATTGTGGATTCCAGGGAACAGGACTACATGATTACTTTAGAAGAAAAAATTAAGTTTGTTGCAAAATAAGTCTATGTATGTGTTATTTAATACATATAGTGCATTGTTCTTCATTCTCTTTCTGCACTGCATAGTTAATCTCTTCAGCAAGGTTTTTTTAAAGTCATTTCTGTGCAGTAGTTGAAGCTGATAGGTTGTACACATTAAATACATATGAGATGAACCCAAGGTAAGTAGACAACAATGAGAAAATGCTTTGACCATTTCTTCATTAATTATATGATAAACACATATACAATAAAATAGATCTTTTTAATGTATATATAAATATATTGTATAGACAATATATAGAGTAGCTCTTTATAAACAGCATATTTAGAAACTCTAGGTAAATCCTCAACAACCTGACTGTGCTACAGGGATCTGTGGAAATAATTGAATAAAGAAATCAATCCTTGAATCTCCATCTTTTTTTTGCAGTGGGCTTGGAGTCGTGTTGAGCTGCTGGGTCATACAATGCACAACTTTTGACAGTCAGGTCTCTTATTTAGCACCTCTACCCCTGCAGGTTTTTTCCCAAGGCATAAGTTCCCTGGTTGGGTTTATAAGCATCCAGTTAAGCACAATTCTTTTGCAGCTGGTTGATCATACAAGCATCTGTTTGGCTGATTGCAGTTTAAGTAATAATGAAAAATTTCTTTTGAGTTGTAACAATGAGCAATACGTCAGTGTGGCAAAGTATTCAGGTAATGATATTACAAATTACAAATTTCTCTCAGGATTTTAGATTTGGTAAATAAAAAAACCAATTCCTTTTTCTTCAGTATGTCCTTAAAAAAAGCAAGGTACATGGGCTTAGCCAACTGTGTCTTCCTGAGTGAAGTTTGATTCTGGAGTTGATTATGGCCAACAGATGGTCCAGATATTGTTTAATTGTAATTAAGATATTTTAGATTTCATCTATATTTCATGGCTTTATCTTTGCACATCTTATACTGGAGAAAACAGCTATTTCTGCCCTAATGCTCAATTTAAAAATTGCTGGTTTTCCTTTACATTCCGTGTTCAGAATAGAAATGTGTATTGTCCACAGTTTATGTTGTACAACATATGCTTAGCTAATTTCTCCAGTCTGATTTTGAAGCATTACTTGTTATCTTATGTTGGGCCTTATTTCATGATGTCAACACCATCAACAAACTGCATAACACATCAACAAGCTACACAGTATTAAGGTTATTAGCACCAGTTGTTGTTTTGTGTTTTGTAATCCATGTAATTTCAATAGAGCTTTGAGGAAAATGTTCCCAAAAGCAAAATGGAAAGATCCTCTCCAGTTCTGCAGCACATACCCCAAGATCTGATCACATCTCCTCTGCATGACCAGGTTCTGAAATAGTGACTGCTTATCCATATGAATGAAAACAAGCTTTTAAATTCTGAAAGCAAACAGTATCTCACTCCTTGCTCTTTTCACTCCTTGCTGTTTTGACAGTCACCCTAAGGAGTTATTAGCACTGAATCCAGGCCTGGTTTACTCTCCTGTACCTGGATATTCATGCACATATCCACATGACTATTTTTCAGTCTCTGTAAAGATCATAGTTCTTGACTTCTGATCAGTCAAAATATATTTACACCTAAATTACATGTATATCCAAGTCTCTTGTTCAGACCTTCATAGACAGTGTAATTAATCTGATCGGTATCTCACTGTTGTCTTTAAAAATTAGTTTTTTATAAAGCTCTTGAAAAAGATGAAAAATACTGTGTCAGTCTTCTAGGATCTAAAAAGTGTATTGAAATACCTCTGCATACTGTATATTTGCATTGAAATTGAGATGTTCCTGAGTTTTTTAGTCCACCTGCCGTGGGTTTTCACTGCCACTGGAAGTGGCTCCTTGTCTGAGCCAGGGTAACTGTTTTAAAGGCTGTTATTCACCTCCCTAAGATGGAAATAATGTATTTCAGCTTACTGAGCCTGAAATACTAAAAAAAAATATATTTTTAAGGCAAAAATAAGAAGAAGTATTCAGGAATACAAAGCTCTAGCAAATGCCTAGATATCATTCTCTTCAGAACAAGTAAAAGGGAGAAATAATCTGTTCATCTGATTTGTATCTGAATTAGTCCAAGGATTCATATGTAGAAAAAATTTGTTAGATGTTTAAGCAAAAACAGCCTATGTAATTTTCTTTTCATATTGTGTTGAACTTCTCTTTAACAAGCCTTTCCCCACTATTGAAGGACATATTTTTGGAGAAGGGATTGCTTGAAAATAACCCAAATTTACTTTATGTTGCCTGTGCTTTCTATCTAGTACTTTCCTCAGAAAGCACCTCATGCACAATGAGCTTGGTACACAGCAATAAAAAAATAAAATAAATAAATAGAAAAAATAAAAACAATAATAAAAATCTGTACAGACAGAGCTTCATATGGCACAAAGGCTTTTCTAGGTCAAGAGATAAAAGTGCCCAAGTGCTAAATTGCGTGAACATATTTGGAAATGCAAAAATACTTACAGCTCATAAAACCTTCCAACAAAAACTCCTAACTACACTCAAAACAATGCATTGCAGGGCAATTTATGACATCAATCTTGTAGCTTTCTCCTTCTGAGTTTTTTGGCATCTAAGTCTGTAAGAAATGTAATATTTTCTTAATAAGTATTATCACCTTTTTTCCCACATGGGCCAAAAATACATACAGTGCATCTATAGCTCCTGGATCATATAATGGTCCCATTAATAGATCATATGGATTTGTCCTAATCAGTCAGTATAATCAGAGCTAATATAGAAAACACCTCTTAAAAAGGTGACGAGTGAAAAATAACTAAGTGCCCTGAAGAAGTTCCAGAAATCAGGCGGATTCACAAACATACTTGATGGCGGGGAAAAAAAATTGTATTTATTTTAAATGCTTTTTTTTACGTTTACTTTTTCAGTATGATACACTTCCATCAGGCAGTGAAGATGGTATTGTGCCACCTTATTAACATGTGCCCACTGCTTAAAAAATTTTAAAAAAATTAAAAATTTTACCACAAAGTTCTAACATGCTCAGACAAACAGCCCCGTTTGCAGCAGAAATCAGCCCTGTGCAAGAGCAGGAGCTCTGTTCCTCTCTGTGGGGTATCCCCACGACACCTTTCAGATCTCATGGCTGATTTCCAGCCAACCCGACAGAAAAACAAAGGGCTGGGGTACAGCACCTTCCTAAAAATGACATTAAAATGGACAAAGGGCAGGTGAGACAGACCCCGGTTTTCCCCTGAGGAAAGGCAGTGGTTGCTGCTGGATTTTCACTCCCTGAGGCAGACACACAAGGATCATCCATTAATTTTGCCTTTTCTTGTATTTTCAGAGAAACAAAGACAAAGTTCTAACATGCTAGGCTTAAGAATTCATTCTGATTTTACTAGTTTAATTTAATCTACCTACACTATTTCATTCATTTGTTCACATACTGAACATTAATAAATCAAAATTTAATAAAAGGTTGAGTTATAATAGTTATGTCACAGAAGGAGAAGATGACCAGGAAGAAAAATCTAATAAATATTATTTATTATAATAAAATAATAACCATAATCACCATTAATATCACAGGAGTAGAAGGTCACATTGCTGAATGGTCCATGATGGAAAACCAGTAAGATGTGCAAAAGGCCCCTCTGTCTCTGGATGTTTTAAAAGAAAATTCTTTGTACTAAAACTGAGTTGTATGAGGGTATGCAGATATTGCCAAGTCTGAACCATTACTGCTGGAAGACAAGGGAGGTACACCACTGACATCTTATAGGATTATAGAAGAAAATTTGGGTAAATAACCTCTGGAAGATTTTTACTAAAACCCATTTAAATTAAACTCAAATCCAGAAAAAAGAATTTTTGTATCCAGTATAGCTAAAATCTAATTTTCTTGCTACAGTTTTATAGTTGCTTGGTTAATTACAGGAAAGAAAAAGTTACTGTAATTCTTTGTATAGAAAAACTTCATAGTAGAAAAAATTTTTTTAAAGATCAGGACTAGAACATAAGAGTCCTTTTGATATATGCCTTCAGTAATGTTTTCTGAAACAACTGAGGGGCCTCAAGAATGGATTTTGTTTAGGTCATGAATCTTAGTTTTTTAGATGAAGATGATCTTTGACGAATCAGAAATTACTTTGTAAAGGTCTAAGAAACCCCAGAAATTATTAAACCTTCCTAGGAAACTGCTGAAGAATGGACAAGTGTGAGAATCTTTAACAAAGGAAAAAATGTTACCTTTTCTTTTGTACTCTCCATAAAAATATTCAGCCATTTTGGTCTTCATGTGTCTGAAGGGATTAAAGATGCTGTTTCTCTGATATATGTCAACCCAAAGAGACATTAGAAAGAGAACCTTTGTATTTACCTCTCCAAAATCACTTTATTGTCTGCCCATTTTGGTTATTCTGGTTTATCATACATAAAGAGAACCTTTGCATTTACCTCTCCAAAATCACTTTATTGTCTGCCCATTTTGGTTATTCTGGTTTATCATATTTAGTACAAAGGCCAGCATTTTCTGCAAGGTGTTTGAATTCCACGTGGGCTCTTTGTGTCTGTTGCACAGTGTAAGAAAACTGTGGTGTGACCAATCCTTTAATTTCTGTGTTCTTCAGGTTTTGAAGATGCCTTGCATTTCATTTGGATCAAATTTCACTTCTGATGCACACAGCAAGCCTAATTCAGACACAGTGCAGGGATTTGGGGCATTAGCAGTAACAATTACTGAGACTGCTACCTCACTATTCTGTTAAACAGATTTAAAATGGGAACATAATGTGTGATAATTCCCGGTTGATCTTCTATTTTAGCAGAACATTTGATATTCTAATGCCAGGTAAACATTGTTTTGAAACCTTGGCTTTAACAATAAGGAGGTTAGAAGACCTAGGTTTATTTATCTAATGCTTTCAGTGACAGCAGACAGTTATCTACAGTATGAAGATCACAACTTTTAAATACAAAATTTTTTTTGGCATTATAATTCTGAGTTAAGTTATGGCTAAAACTGTATGACACAGAACGGTATGTCCAAATGCAAAAAGAATCAGATATCATAGTATTTTATACTTCCATATGTGTATAAAAGTTTAAAACCAGCACAGAAGCAGATTAAAAAGTGACATTTCTCTGTACTTTGACTAGGGCTACCTTTTTGATACTTTGTGTTGAATCATAGTATTTTTAGTTTAAAAATTCATATAGTGATAATGTCATACAAGCAATAAAAGAGAAGATTTTAAATACAATAAATGGATAAGGAATTTCCTGAATCTGCTCTTTTTTCTCATAATGCTTATCACAAAAAAAAAAAAAAAAAATTAACTACACAAACTGGTAGATCCAAACGGTAACCACCATAATCATCCAAATTTGTGTTACACGCAGGAGAAAGAAAAATTTTGGATCTTTTCCATAGGTCAGTTCTGGAATTTGTATTTTTACACTATAGCTTATGTAGCTCGGGTAGGATGTTTTAAGAGAACGTCCTAAATAAGTCAGCAAGTCCCTCTCCTAAACTTTTATTCCTTATGCTGTAACAATATATACAAAGAGCAGAGGGTCTTTCAAGTCTCACACTATCAATGCTAATACAATGATTTAATCTGAAGTTGTAAACAACATCAGCACAGGAGTTGGTGTCTAATTTATTTTAGAATTACCTAGAATTCAAAATTTAGTATTACACAATATTAAGGAGTCTCCAAAGTTCTTCTGGGTGGAGGGAGAAAATTTGTGTTTGAAGCACATGCAAAAACATGTTCTCTGCTACCAAATAGGTGGAATAATCCACTGCACAGGTACTTCTGTTATCTGCAGTATCAGTCCATACACAGAATTGCACTCAACACACACAGACATTAAATGTGGGGTTTGAAAATTGCAATGCTGTTTTTGTTTGAAGTGAGTAGTCCCAAATACGGTTTACATTCATATTCTATAGCACACCAATGCCAGAAAAAACTATTCAACATTCTAAAATTGAAGAGAGAGATTTCCCCCCAGTTTCTGCAGTTTCTTTTCCTCTTTTTCTTTTTTTTTTTTTTGGCTTTCCCTTTCTTGATTTTCCTCTTTTCTTGAATTTATTTTTGATACAGTGAATCACAATTCTTTCCAACATCATAGCTTTGCAAAAGATATGTCTGCTTAACTTCTCTCCCCTCTATTAATTCTCCAAGCAGCATGGCACTCATTAAAGTTGGCTGAAGTGTATACATTCTTAGCCCATCGATTCAGTTTTGCTAGCAAAAGCATAAAAAAGAAGTGACTTTGGCAGTTTTTGAAGAAAGGATGGTATGTCAGGAATCCCTGCTGTTACTAGTTATACCTACAGAGTGATAACTACCACACAATCATCCTTTTATTATCACCTTTTATTGAACTTCATCATTTTTATGAGCGAGGTAAATGGTGTTGATTTTCAGAGGGTGAGAATACAGATTCCACAAGGCAGCAGCTACCTAGGGATGGACAAAGTAGGAATGAACATTGGTTATGAACTGGAAGAAGAAATGAGGAAAAGTAAAAAAAAAATCAATTGAGTAGGCGTGGATCTAATCACTATGAAACAGAAATTGCTTGGAGGGTTAAAATAGAACTTTTGGTGGATATTTTTGAAGGTACAAGAAGAATTGAGGTATGCAGCAGTCACTGCACTTCAACAGAAATAGCAAGGTACTCGTTTCGGTGCAGAAAAAAGGGATTGAAGCTGGAAGGCACCAAAAACCAAGGAAATCACCCACAAAACAAGAAAGTGATGCACTGTTCACTGAAGAGCACTTCACTCTTCAGGCCCTTTGTTTAATTCAGTATCTTTCCAAGTGGTTTTTTTTTTCCTAAGTCCCTCTAATTAGGTTTCCCTATGTGCATGGAAATAACTTCCCCTCAGCTCCTGGGACAGTATCCAGTGTCCTGGTGGGTGATCCAGCAGCTCTAGAGCTCCAAGCTCTGGGCACCTCAGCCCTTCACGAGTGGGCAGTCGAGGGAGCCCAAAAGAAACCAGCCATGCTCCTTGTGCTCAAAACCAGGCTGGGTGCTGCCCATCCCCTGATTTTATGACAGAGTTTAAATGTTAAAGCAGTCACTGAAGAAGTCACAGGGCCTGATTTTTGTTGTCCCACTCTCAGGAGCCTATTATAATACAAAATACAGCAGGGCTGGTCAGAAATCTCATCACACTGTGAAATAGGTCATTATACATTTAAAATTGATGAGGGCAGAGACACAAAGCCCAAAAAGGATTATTATTATTCTTGTGCGTAGTGTTTGCGTATTTAGCAAAGACAGAAAAACTTCATTTCTGGTCTTTCCTCTCCATTATTGTCCACATGCCTTAAGTGGAATTAATTCAGTGGTCTTGCATGGAACAAGTTGCTGGCTTCTGAGCCACCACTTCTGTGGTATCTAGGTCCTGGCATTGATTGCACAACTTCAGTTTTAAAACTTTCAATAAATGCAATGACATTTGGGAGTGGTTGTAATTCTGATCTGATCTGAATTTACAAGACTGATACCCATCTTATAACTAATGATCTAAAAATATAATTCTGAATTTAACTTGAAAATCCTTTCTATTTTTGTATTTTTTGCTAATCTTTTAGCTAATCTCACATTTGTTTCCATTTTATTACTCTTTCAGTTGACCAGCATATGAAATGGATTCATGATTCCAATAGCCATAGAATCACAGAATCACAGAATATGCTGAGTGGGAGTCCAGCCCCTGGCCCTGCACAGGACACCCCAAAAGTCACACCATGTGCCCCAGAGCATTGTCCAAACCCTTCTTGCACTCAGATGGGCTTGGTGCTGTGCCCACTTCCCTGGGGATCCTTCTTTTTCTTCCAGTTATTTTAAAGGCATTAATAGCAATCAGTCTTTACATACTCACAGATCTATCAAGTAAGTAATAAAAATGATTAACAGTAATATCATAAAAATTCATCAGAAGCCTATTCTGAAATGTATATCATCCTGCATTCAATACTGATCAATTAATAATTTGTAAGTAGTCTGATATTTATTTAATATAACCTTTACACCAAATCTGATTTTCAATAGCATTTAATTAACCTGTGCAATGACTGGAGTTGTGTACATAGATTAAAAATTTGTAAAAGTAATGGTCAGTTAGGCAGCAACCAGTACAATTTCTACGTACAGTGACATTAATTATGCTTTCAAATTAGGCACATCATTGCTCTAGATTATGTGGAATTCTGGCCTTATAAGTGTATTCCCTTCAACTTTTCACAAACCTTTCAAAGTAATATCCATACAAAGTGCAACTCAGTCCAAAGAGATCCTATTAAAATACAAAAATAAACAGTATATTCATCCAATGTCAATATTTTTTGTAATAGAGTTATTTTTTTCTGTAAAAAAATAAAAATCAAGGTAAAGGGTTTCCCCAGATAGTTTTAAGGATTTATTTGGAAAGAATCTTCTTTTGGCTCCATAAGAAAATTCTACAGAAGTAAGAAAAACAACCTATATGCAATTTGACACACAAAAAGAAGAGTTAACTGAAACTTTGAGATTGTCTTTTTCAACTGCAATGTCCACTGCAGTCATGCCTGCAGCAGCATCACAATTTTATTTTTCCCTCACACTTTTCTCCTGAACGTGGCTGTTGTCCTTTCACAGCCTGTGACACTTCCTTGGGCTCCCACCAAAGAGGAAAACAGCAAATTTGTGTAGCACCAAGTAACTCACCTAAAGAAGATCCCACTTGTTCAGGTGATTTTTTTTAAGGCAAAATCTCGTTCTGGGTTCTGAATTTATGAATCCTCTGTCCTCAGGCTTTGATCCTCACTGCAGGACAATCTCAGGGGCAAAAACAAATAGTAACATGCAATTCTCTTTGAGTGCCTTTAGCAACAGAGGTTGGTCCCCAAACAAACTCTCTTTTCTCTCTCTTCTGTCCTTTGGAGGGTAAATTAAGGTAGGTAAAAGTCTGTTCTCTGGGTGTGAAATGTGTGTTTTCTGGTTTTGATCTGACTCAGAACTGTACAATGATAGGAGTGGTAATTTTCTCTTTTAATGGACAAGGGAATTTCTCAAATGCGGTTCTGGAATATCTCTAAATTTTCCCAGTTCATCCTCAAATGAATAATCATTCCTACTTTTTCCTACAGTAAAAGATTCTGTTCATGAGAGAAAATTATAAAAATGTCAGAGTGTTAAAGTTAAAGAACTGGAAGGAGATACATTTTTTGATGGAATGAACAAACTTGAAAAGACAGTCAATCCAAAACAGTTTCTTGTTTGAGCCTTCCCCAGGAGGTCACAGGTTTTCAGTGTCTGGGATTTTCACAATTACCACATAGTTGCTATCTTTTCAGACTAGGAGAGAAGGAAATATTTGTCATTAACTCTGTTCCCTATATCATTTAGATACATGTGATCCCAGCCCTGCACCATACCATATTACTACAGAGAAAAAACCCACAGCCCCATGTTATTTGTCCTTGGTATTCCCAGCTGTTATTTTTAAAGCCCCAATATTTTATACTGCAGTAGAAGGGTCTGCCTCTGCCATGGAAAACATTCTTTAAGTGCCATACAATGACAAAAATTAAAGAAAATACTGGTATATAGAATTACACAGTTCACATTTCAAAATAACTTCAGACCCTCAGGGGAAAAAAAAGCCATTTGAACACCACCCTCACTTGGCCTGGCAGCTTGTTATATGAAATATGGACAAGTAATCACAAGGAATTTAGGACTTTGCAAAATGCAGCCTGCTGCTTTAGGACTAAAATAGTAAAATAGAATAAAATAAAATGAAAATCACCAGGTCAAATTCAGAGGAAAATCTAGTGAGTCTAGAGGGATTTTAAGTTGGAGTGGCTTCTATTCCTCTGCTACATCTGAAATATGTTGAAGTAGGTTGACCCCAGCCTGCAGTGAGCCCCCACCCCACTGCTGACACACCCACCCCGAGGGATGGGGAGAGAACAGCATGGACAAAAGCATGGACAAAAAGCATGGACAAAAGTCAGAAAAACCTGAGTTGAGATAAAGACACTACTAAGTGAAAAAAAAATCCCAACAAACACAAAATCAAGTGATGCAAAAGCAATCACTCCCCATCTCCTACCAGCAGGCTGATGCCCAGCCCCTGCCACCAACAGCTTGAGAAGGTGGCATTGTTTCCATATTAACATGAGGAAAAGTACTTTCGCCAAATTAGCTCTTATTCTTTATATCCTTATACCAATTAAAGCTGCTTCTGCCTGATGTGACCAAGGAAACATTTTTACATTTTTATTAAAGTTATTCATACATTCCAGTATTTCTGCTAGCATTCATTTTTACTTCCATCACCTGTAAGAGCAGCCTGACCCCACTTATTTTCTCAAAAAGAGGTCACCAGAATAATTGTGAGTGTAACAGCTGGACTTGGTGGTCTTTTCCAACATAAATGATTCCATGATCCTCTAACACAATGGAAGCTTTACTTGCTAAACACAGATTGTGTCCACAGTGTAACTGCAGCAGCAATTCTGCAGTGATACAGTTCATACAACACACACCGTGGTGGCCAGCTCAAAATGAAGTGTTTTTATCATAACAGCCAGAGAGCCTTGTCTCTGGAAAACTAAAGATTTGATGTAAAGAAAAAATTATTTTGAATCCTACAGAAGAAACACCTAAGAGAACGGGGTTCTCTTTTTTTTTTGAGAATAAGAATCAAGAGGGGGTTAGGAGAGTAAAAACATTTTAATTAATCAGTGAGTATTAAATAAGTGAGCTGATGAGTTTTATTTGAATTTTAGTTTCTGCAAAATTGTTAAGCAAGTTGAGAAATAATGAAAGGTTGGTTTATCAGAAATGTGTACAAGATCTTGAAAATATAGTCCTGGACATATAAATCCTCAGTGCTATGGATTAGTTTTGATTTACAGGAGATGCAGAGAGAATGCTGCTGTTGGAGTCAGACACTTTTTTCTGTTCATGAAACCTACTTTGAATTTCTGTTGTTACTGCTGAAAGACAGAGTTTCTCTCTTCATGGGTTCACTGACTGATTTAATATATCTTCTGTCATGCTGCTGCTGTGGATTTCATCTCTTAAGGGAAAAAAAGGTAGAGAAAAAAGTATTAAACTGCACAGCAATCTATAAAACTATTGGCATTTTGAGCATTGTCAGTGTGTCTCTGATTAAAGGCAAATGGTGCATACATGCTGATGTTTTCTCTCTGTTTCTTGAAGGACATAATGTCTGGGTTCATTATAATAATACTAATCTGAGCCTCTATAACAATATCCTATTTTTGTTTGATGATATTGTGGCCCTAAGATCATTCCTCACGTTGGGAAAGCTTTAAAGCAGAGAGCACTTCCCATATCTATCCAACAGCCCACTATTGAATGACTGTGATTCATTAGCCAGATGGGAAGAAAGTTCCTTGAGATCAGTCCTGAAAGCAATCTGTCATTAGAGCAGCACATTAGCTTTCTTCAAATTCATTTGTGAGACTCTTTGCAGGAAATAGTGCCTAATAAAGTCAGGAAATGACAGGAGAATATTGAAGACCTATTAAAGCATTAAACCCAATTCTTTCCCAAACACAATAAAGGCCAGCCAGACAACCATCTGTAATGTTGCATTAATTTTCTAAGAAATAGTGAAGAGTTTGTGTCTATAACACTGGGGCTTTAAAACACGAGCCAGTGCAACACTTTAAATTTCCATTCTCTTTGCACAGCTGGGGTGGCTGCTGCAGTCTGGAGCCTCTTCCACTGCTGTGACCTCAGTCCTGACTCCCAGCTCAGAATCCCCCATGCCCAAAAACAGAGCCTGGGAAGGCAGGGCTTGTGCTGTTCTCTGAACTCAAATTTCACTGCCTTGCACTTCTTAAAATCTTGCAAAGACCTTTGAGATCTGAATCAACAGCTAAATTTTGTGTTGATAAAATGTTCTTTGAACTTGAAATATTGATTGCTTTAGCACAAACATTAGTCTTCAGAGTTTATACTTTTTACTCAAACTTCCTTAAACTGTATCAGAAAAGTCAGTATGAGGCAATCTTGTGGACAAGGAGATAGAATTGGAAGCTTGTGTTTATAAAGAAAAACTAAAAAAGCAAAGGAAGAGAAACAGGATGGGAAAATACTCCTAAGAAAGTATAAGGCCATTGTTCTCTTGTGATTTTACCAGTTCGCAATCTCAAACGATTCTTCATTCTTGTCTTTTGGGAATCCATCCTATCATGAATTCCACCAGTGCGTTCTTTCCAGGTGTATCTGTGCCTTAAAAAGCAAGAATTCACTTTATGTTTTGACTAGGCATGTGAATTGCTTGAGAAAATAAAACAGAAAAGGTAAAACTACATTTTGTGCAAAATGTGTTCTGCAGTGAACACTTTCTGTGTCCTTCATCTAAGGATTAATTTATATATGTGTGTGTGTATACATTTTTTCCCTCCAGTGCTAGTTCGGTAATGCAAGAATATTCTTTTAGGAATATTCAAGAATATTCTTTTAGGAACCTGAGCCCAGGATACTTTCTGATGTGTAGGATGTTGGCAGTTACAATCCCACGAATGATTTACTGTCCTGTATGCCAGAGACAGGAGAAGCACACTCTTTATTAGTTTTAAATACTAGAGGAACACTGGCTCAGAGATTGATCTCCCCGTTGCTCTGCTTTATGGACGAGACAGCAGAAATTATGGCACCTCCCTTGGGCATGTCCCAGTGAAGGCTGGAGGGAGTCATGGTCCCCTGCCCTGCCCTGTGTTTTTCTGGGCACTCCAAGGGTTTGGCAGCCCTTTCATTTTGCTAAGAGCTGCTCCCTTCACTCACATGCAAAGGCCAAGTACATGTGCAGTGCTGCACGGGGAATTTATGGAGTCTTTTTCAGCAAGTAGCTCAATTAGCCTCTTCACCCCCCAGGGACCTGTGTACTGCATCTTTTCTAAACAGGTAAAATCCCTCATATTAACAATGCTGCTTGGGAAGCATCTTTGCTCTGGCACTCCTTCACATCACATCATCTTCTGGGCTGAAAGGCCACGCAGTAATTAACTCAGAGAGTGACCTTAGCAGGGAAAGGCTCTGGGATGTTTTTATATTTAAGTTCTGGATGTGCAAAAGAGGCATTTTTACATGGTAATCTGCTCCTAAAACTAACATTTATCCTTAAGTGATACACGCACTGAGTTTCTGAGAAAATACTCTTCTGCCGGGTTTCAATAAGTGCCAATATATGATTTACAATTGTTTTAGAGTAAGATATTGTGTCTAACTCTCCCAACACATAAGAAAATATTGCCATCTCTTGCTCCATGCAGGAAGTGCAGCTGCTTTCTCCAGGGCTTCTTGGATTTTCATCGCTCTCTGCGTACCTCTGCTGTTACAACAAATCAGTTGTTTTCAGAAAAGCTGGGCTACCTCTGTTTCACACTAGAAATCTTAATTTCAATGAACTTACAAAGTAAAATGCTGAAAAAAGCATAACGCTCTTATTTTTCAATGACAGGGTTGGTTAAAGATTAATGGGAATTATGTCATTGAGCATAGGGTGATTTCTTAAATTTTTAGAGGTTCAGTGTTGGGGTGGCTGCTGAGAAAAATTACAGTGCATTTGGTGCTGTCACTGTTACTTAAAAATCCTTGGCTCTTACCTGGATTCTATGGCCTGAGGTGACTGTTGTGGAAACTGTTTAGAATTAGTAATAGATAAAAACATGGAAAGAATGATAGTCCTATTTGATTCTCATTCCATCATGTGCTCCTTCTAAACTTCTGAAATGTGCTCTTTAAGAAAGGCTTTTATATTTTTATGGTTTGTTTTTTTTCTTTTTCTTCACACAGATACTTAGGATTACAATTTCATCTTGTGATGGCCCAAAAGTAAAAATAACCTAAGCAAAAAATTCCACACAGAACAAAAATTCTTCAACTCCAGATAAGATTTATGGTGCCTACAGTCTTCTGCTTCATTCCCAATTTGTTCCTATGAGCTTGCACACTTCTAATTTCTCAGGTCAAGTATTCTTGTTTTTCAAATAAAAGTCACACACAAGAACTACACCTCGTATACAGGGATAGAGAAATTTGGTTGCATTTAGGAAGGCTGTGGGTCTTTCAAACTCAATCATCTGTATTTGAAACTGCTTTTCAATTCTTGCAGAAATTTGTCTAATGGGACAGGAGAGGGAGCAAACTAGTGCTCAGCAGAGGAAGCAAAAATCTCTGATCAGTGCAAGTTTAACCTGTTCTCCCAACAGCATTTCTTGCTTTTATTTTGGTTCCAACTTTCTGAAAAAACATCTACTGTTTTAACTACCCCATCCTCACCCTTCCTGTTCTTTCTCAGTCTTCTCACAGTTCCCAATTCCAAACCATATTTTATTTCACTCTCGCTGGTTTTGATCTGTAACTTCTTGAAAAACTTCTTGAAATTACAAATAGTTCAACATCGATGCCAGCTTGTTCTTGTTACATTTTGTTCATGATTTATTATTTCCAAAAGGGACAAGCCTTGCTCACAAGTATGGGCAGCACAGTCTCACCACAGTGTCCACAGGGCTTTGATTTCCAAAGGCTGAATTTCTGGATGCTCATCCACAACCAGCAAAACCAGGCTTCCTGTTATGGTTTTTCCATTGGGCTCTGAATTCTTGCAGTACCAGTAGAGGCCATGTAGGAATGTCAGCCTCATTAGGTAAAAGTTAGGGTTTGTGTCTATTGTAGTGCCTGTCGAAGTACCATGATAATATGTAACCAATTTGTATCTCACTTGTAAGTATTTTATACATATCTTTGTTTCTTGTGCTAAAATCTATGGATCACACATGTGACTGTGGAGTTCCGGACTTCTTACAAATCATATTTTAGTTGGTCTTCTGTATTGTCATCTTTTTTGTCTTCTGTTTGCTCCTCCAGTTCCTTATTTAATTTTTTCTTCCTCAAAAGCAGAACATCTGCTCACAGAAAGTCTGGCTGCAGCTCTACTTGCTTTGTACTTCTGCAACTGCCTATGAATGTGCACCTGTCCCCAGATCCTTTTTTGTTACCACTGTAAAGGGTTAGCCACAAAATGTTGCTAGGGTATTGGCAAAAACTAACTTTTACTGTGTAAAAATCAGTATGAGTCTTACTTTTTGAAGGCACTCTGATAATTTTGAGCATTTATCCCAACCTTAAATTTTCCAGAATGCTTTCTGCACTTTTTAAATGTGGTTTTGACCATACCTTTGTTACTCAGTCTCTATCTTGATTCTGAGACACAGGCACCAGCAATATGACAGGATTATTCTGTGTGTACATTGGGAAATCTGTATCTATTTCAGCCACCTCTCTGATGTATTTTCCTTCTA
>VZRO01001061.1:126915-168722 GCA_013397915.1 Daphoenositta chrysoptera
TTTTTTTTTTTTTTTTTTTTTTTTTTTTTTTTTTGTGCCTCTACTCTGTTGATATCCCTACCTTCTCTCTTATTGATGCTGTGGGGATTACACATATATTTAAAAGAAGGTTGCTTTGATGGCACCTGCTGTGCACAGTTTCCACCGTGATCTGAACAGCTTTGTTCATTTGCAGAGGAACAACTGTGAAACAAATGCCCATTCTACAGCCAGGGTGAATAAGAGGAAGACACTTAATGTCAGATAGCAGATCTGAGTTGTGATGGACATCAGTGACAAGCTGTGTCCCTCAGGGGTCCGTACTGGGTGTATTTATGGCTGTGTATGACGGGTGGACTCAAACTGAAAGAGGGTAGGTTTACATCAGATCTTGGGAAGAAATTCTTCCTTGTGAGGGTGGTGAGGCCCTGGCACAGCTGCCCAGAGGAGCTGTGGCTGCCCCATCCCTGGCAATCCCAAAGCCAGGTTGGATAGAGCTCTGAGCAACCTGGGATAGTGGGAGGTGTCCCTGCCCAGGGCAAGGGAGTTGGAACTGGATGATCTTCAAGGTCCCTTCCAACCCAGGCCATTCTAGGATTCTATGAATTGTACCACAGCTAAGTAAAGATCAGTATTCTGGCTTTCTGCTTTTATCAGATTATAAATAGGTTTTCTGAGAATATATGAGAGTGTTGATGTTACATTAAAAATTCCTTTTAGTAATTATTTTTCTTGCTTAGATGTTATGAAATGAAGATTCTCCTTATTCATAAGCTGAATTTTAACATTTACTTCAGAAGATTTATTTTTCTACAGTGAAGAAGGCCATGCTCTTTGGGCCAAAGTGTAAGATTTCTTTTTCTTCCACTCAACAGTAAAGTTGCATCATTTATTTGAAGTTTTTTCACCCTTGAATGTAATGATTTAGTCGTAGAAGTGACACACAAATAATATTACTATTGACTTATTAATTTAGTACAGATACTGTTCACAACTTAACCTTTCAGTTCTCAACATCTTGCAAGGTTTTAGTCCAGTAAGTAGTCAGTAATTTCACAAAATATTAGGAACTCAGCCATACATAGGATGATATAAATACTTGCATAAGTCAGATTCAGGGACTTATGTTCAACATGCCATTAAGCCTAGAAAACTCAAAAGACAACAACTATAATCTATTTTTTCCATTATCACTCACCATCATTGCTGTAGGAAGGCAAACACAGCATTTTCCTGAGAGAAGATTTCAGGTGGCAACAACATTTTTGGCCATTCTCAAACCCTTGCTCCTGCTGGCTTAATGCTGCTGAGGTCACCAAGGAAGCTGATCGAGGAAAATGACCCAACCTAAAATATGTAAACACAAAACAAACCAAAAACCATGACACAGACTAAAAAATCTCAAGCCAGCAAACCTCCCATGACAGGAAAATTTCACTGATGTAGTTTAGAGAATACTCCTACAGCAGCTGGACCATTTAAAAATGGTCAGAAGTTGGTGATGGCAGAACAAGGGGGGAATGACCTCAACTACATCTTTAAACCTTGATCTTGCTTATATTCTGTGAACTTCTTTTTCCCTTGACGTGTAGGTGGATCCCATGTCTGAAACAAATGTTAAAGTAACACAAGAGACAAGGAGGGCTATTTTAAGTAACTTTGTAAAAAAGAAAATTCAGCAACTTAACAAAGAAAATGACAAAAAAGTCAAATTACTCCAGAATCCTTCGAAGTCAGAGGGGCAGCAGCTAGAACAATTCATTAATGCTCCATGCAGGAAGATCTGAATTATTTTAAGAGCACTGTATTTGCATTTTAGATATAGCAGAATGAACTAATTATGAAATGTATGCATCAAAGATTTCAATTTCAGGCTTGACTTTACTTTGGAGATTAATTTTTTACTTTATCATTTTTGCAGGCAGTTCAATGGGCAGCCTTATTTGAATGTTACTCATTGTTCAGTGATGTATGAAGTGTATTTAATCAATGTGAAGAAAGTAATATTAAACTATTATCAGAAGCATCAAATGTTCCAAAAAATCTCAAAAGGAAGGTCAAAAGGTAACATTTCTGCTAACAATATGAGAAACAATATATTTAACTTATTCATTACATACAAGGTTTTCATGGCATATACATTATCCTTTTTCACATAAAATTACAATGTAAAATGTGGAGGGTTATCCCCTTGATTAAAAATATCGTATGTAGAGTTGATCAAATAAGCTTTCAGTGTTTAGTAAAAGATATTTAAATAACTATTTTAGAGTAGAGGTGCATTTTAAATGGTTTGCTGCAAAAACCTTTGACAGAACAGTTCTTGTGCTCATCATTACATCATTTGTGAGGTGCTACAGGAAAAGGTAATTTCCAGCAAGGACACTCATTTCAATAATTGCCATGTTTCTGCAAGGATTGCAAACACCTCTGCGTTAAGACCCAAACCTGGCCTTAATAAAACCATCTGGTGAGACATGAGAAATTGTTTGTCCAAAAGCTATGAATGACAAAAACATCCCTTTTTGAGCCAGCAGCTCCAACCTCGTTGGCCAGCATTGCTCCAGATGGGATTTCAGTCCCTGCCCAACCTTCTACAAGCATTTCCACTGCCACAGGTGCCATAGGTAAAATCTGGCACGTGTGAAGCCAGAACTCTCTCAGTTCTCAGAACTTTCTCTCTGCAGGCTCCCCCTCCCTGGGCTGGGTCCATGTGGAAGGCACACCAAGCCAGCTGGAAAAGCGTCTGCTCCAAGGAAACAGAGCTATGACTTAAACTTGGACTGGAAATATTTATTTTCCATAATAATTTTCCATAATTTTCCATATTCACTGCCTCACACTCGTGGATCATGTAAACCATAGTGGTGTAAGAAATATCAAAAAAAGATAAAAATACTCCCGAGTCTATATGGCTCACACTTTCTATGCCAAGGAAGACTTCAGCTTTAGCTCAGAAGTTCCTCCTGAAATGAGCAGAAGGGATTTGAAGGAAGAGATCATGTGAATTAAAACCACTGACATGGTAAGATATGCTCAAAGGGTAATTTTCAATGTCTGTTTGAATTAAGAAATGAATTCATTGCATACTGAAAAAGTGGTGACCTGCACTGTGGTTTTTGGACAAGGCTACTGATTAAATTATGGATGACTGATTATTTTTTTTTTAGTTTAAGATATACTCAAAGTTAACTGTGTTCAAAGAAATTAATTTTATACCACTACTAAAATTAATTACTGTGTCCTTACTTTCTTTTTACCACACTTGTGACATCTCTTCCAGTAACAGCTTTGATTTTTGTCTCTCCTCTGTGACATCAGCCTTGCATTTTCAGAGGCATAGAGCAATAAGACTTGTTGATTGTGGCCTTCTCTAGTGAATGGGCTATTAAGAATGAGCAGTGAACTTCAAGTGGCCAGTAAAAGTGCTTTCACTGAAAGAGAAAAACATTACTGTAATTTGAGAGATTTGCTTCAACAAACCCTCTCAGTCTCTGCTTTGTCTCATCAGCATCTTGCAGGGATGTGTATATTTAAAGTTAACCTCACACAAGTATATTGCAAATTTATAGAGAGCAATGGCATCCCCTGTGCAAGAGCACAAAGGGAAACATTTCCAGCTCCTCAACCTTGAAAGCCATGAACATGCAAGACCATCTGAAGTTTCAAAATAAGTATTCCACAGGACCTGTTACCTCTTCTGTGTGACCTTCATTCTGCAAACAGAGCAAAGGCCTTTTAAACATCACTGCCATTATGATGGTTCCCTTGGCTGGCAGAAATCAAGCATAACCAAGTCTTTCCAGGAGTAAGATTTTACTGTCTTGCAGAATACTTTGCCTTTTAATTTTATGATCAGAGGTGACTGTACAACATCCCTGGTGGAAAGCACTATTAGAAATGCACTTGGCTATTTGAAACAGTTTTTGGCATGACTGGCATTGTCCCTCTTCTTCAATGACTGTTGAGCACACATAAATTAATACCGTCCCCTTTTCTTCCCTTCATGTAATTCTTTAATCTCTATTTCAATAGATGTATTGGCAAGTGAAGGCTACTAAAACTACATAACAGTCACTTACTGAAGCAGACAACTTTTGCTTTAATTCTTGATTAATTATCATATTGAGCAAGGTTAAACCATCAAGCTTAGGTTTAATGCAGTTGTAAAGTGTTATAGTTTAAAGTCCAGTTATGTCACCCTAAAACACTCCAAGCTGTAATTACCGGTTATCAATTGCAACAAGTGTGTTCATGTGATTAAGATTGGAGCTTTATTCTTCGAAGGCAATAAAACCATTGTTGCTGTCATTTAAGATTATTGGGTATTTTAGAGAAGCCCAATACATAAAGCTGTTAAATGCAAATAAATACTACAGATATGAAAGGATATCTGTGGGCCGAGTTGATCCCGTGCCAAGAAAGTACTTCTTTTTGTTGACTTTATGTGATTTACAGGTGAACATGGATGAAATAAGCAATGGATAAAAGCTTCTCTAAAAAGCTAAACTCTCATTACCATGCTGTCATGGAAATAGCAGCCTCTGAAGCTTGGTCTTTCAACATTAAAGGTCAACAGAGCAAATTTTAAAGCTTCATTTTATTTCCTGTGATTTTTCATAACCAAAGAATTCTTATTGCTTTTCAAATGGCAACCTTCACACAATCTGTCTGTACAGCAAATTAAAGCTGCCCTGCTTTGTTAGATTTAGCATAAATGAAACAAACTCTTATAAATGCTACTTTTTGTGACGTACTTACTACATAAAATTCTCCATTTGGAAGTATGGACAGCATGTACATTAGCTTGTTCCACAAGGGATTTTCTGCTTTGGAATGTGTCTGCTGGCCAGGCTTCATTGTTCCTTCATGCTTGTCCCCTGGCAGCCGTGTGAAAATATAGATAAATCTTAGAAAATTACAATGGAAGATTATTATTAAGTTCATAAAGTAAAATTTCTTCCAGTCTTTCACCAGACGCATTGTGAAACTACAGGTCTGGATGTTGAAGATCAAATGGTGAAGCTTGAAATCTGCATTAGGTGCTGAAGGAGATGTTCAGATGCAGTTTCTGCAGATGGAGAACATAACCTGAGGTGTATCAACACCCTGATTCTGATCACATGCACTTGAACTTTCAGGAACATGTGTCACATTTTGGTCCAGGTCTACATTTCAAGCTTTGATCTTTGAGCTTCACTTTAAAGAGCTACTTGACTTTATTGCCCACCTAGATGGGAAAATACTCAATATATTAAAATAAATGTTACTGTGTCGCATAGCAAATGTTAAAGTAAGTGTTAAATAGTAAATATTCTAATGTAGAGTAAATAAAATGATCAACCAGTATCTATTATCAGCTAGGAGTACCACCAATCACAAGTTAAAAATACCATCATGTACTTCAATTATAGAACCTGTTCAAAAGAGCCCCACACTTTTGCAGATGCACAAATGCAGAGGTGATCCCTTCATGAAAGCCTACTAAGCCTTCATGCATGTGCCTAAATTTATATTTGATTTATTACTTAAATGACTCAATATATTCTTCCACCACTGTTGTCTCATAATGTCAGCTATACTGCCCACTTACAGACAGATTCAGCAGATTCAACTTTCACTTCAGGTTCTTTACTATACAGAGCTCAGGTCCATAAAAGTTCATTGATTTCTAGATGTTCATTACTCATCCTGGATCACCCTGAAATCCTGGAATCAGAGGTGAAGTTGAGGCATATTTTTCTTAGAGATACATGTTTATTGTTAATAAGGGTTCCTTGTCTTTTATAAACTTTTCTGAAATTCTACAGGTTTGAAGAGTCTCACTTTTCTTCTATAATTTAGATATCTAAGAGTTTCAGTTAAATCCTCAGAAATTATAAGGTCTTCAAATCAGAATATATTTTATCTGTAACACCAGACAAATTTCTTAAAGAAAGTATTAGAAAGACATAGAGGAATAAACAGAGTGATAGTCAAATTATCAGGTTAATTAAACATCTCATGTTTCAAAAAGACCCCAAACTGTACTGAGAGATCTTAAGGAAACATCAATTAAAATACTTCCTGCGAGTGAATATCAAAGAAAAACTAAGGACGATCCCATGGAATTGCTGTGGCATTTACAGGGGTCAAGAAATGCTCTCAGAATAAAAGAATATTGCATTGCAGCAGTGCAGATCAAACAGAGCAGTTGTCAGAGGCTGCACTCTGCTAAAGAGCAGCTACAGATTTTGTGCAACTTAGGTATAAAAAACAAGTGAACTTTGGTGGATACATTTCATTTCTCTAGTTTTACCTTAGCAAATATGAGCTTTCGTTTTGCTTGGTTTTGTGGTTTTTAACTTCACACTTGGCTGTAGGTCAGAGCAACGGAACTAGGAGAACTTTACTTCTAGAGAAGTAAAATAAATCTGTTTTGGAAGAAGAAAGAAATAATTGCGAAAGTGTGGGTTTAGTTATCCATTTTTACTTGAATGCGATCCAATATCTTTGAAAAATTCAAATCAAGAGATTTACTACTTTGGCAAGAAATGAAAGCCAACAATTGAAATAAACATAAAATCCAGCCCTCAGATAAAATCACTAAAGTGGTAAAAAAGAATACTAAAGATACTAAACAATTAAATAAATTTGCATGTAACTGTAGTTGAATTCTTTTCAGCAGTTTGAATATTGCTAACATTAAAGCCAAATAAACATAAACTATGTAAAAATAAAGTTTTGCTGCACCAAAAAAATTATCTGTCTACAGAAGAACAACTGAAATACAGTCTTTCAGGGGGTTTTTTGTGTACAATGGATGTATTCAACCCTGTTTGAGGTGTCTGGTGGTTCTTGATAGCAATATATGGAGAGCACATTATCATCCAGCAGGCTCTTGTCTGATGGACAAGAAACTGATCCACATGAGGTTATGAATACTGACCTTTATCATGTGGATTCAGTGCTTCAGTTCATTGATTTAGCACTTGACTTGTAAAGAAAATTCCTTTGAAATCAATGAAAATTAGATGTAGAAACATCTTTTAAAAAACCAACGGCATCCAGTCCATGATCTTCCATGCAGCATCCTGCTGAGCATCTTAATTTTGATGCAGATGATCAAGATGAGGCCCCAGATCACCAAATGCAGTATTAAATAATTTTCTCTCTAGAGAGGAGTCCTTTCACGGAGGTGTGATTTAGGAAGCTGTTTGAAACACTCATAGACGTTTTCTTAGAATCTGTTCTTGCCTGTGCCGTTGTGAGTCCCTGGTATGACAAACTGACACATAACTCCATATAATTCATGAATATTTTCCTTACACACCTTTACTAAAGCAGCTAGAGGCTACAACTTTTGGTCTAGGAAGCCTTGAGAACTTTGGTGACAAAGTGCAAAGGAAGGAGGTGTTTATAGGGGATTCAGCTGTTTGGGCAGACTCTTTCAGGTGACAGGAATGAAAGGCCTTGCCTGCCTTCTGTCAGGGGATTTCCATGTGTGAACCTGGGGTTCCAAAATACCAAAACACAGAGAGAGAGGCTTTAAAGAGTTGGGTTGCTGGAGACTGCCTGCCCAAGCTGGGATGTTGGAGATGTTCCCTACAGGAAGCAACTGTCACAAACATGGTTAGAAGACAGTCCCATGATTATTATCCCAAACATACTGTGGAAAATGAGTGACATTTATCTCCACATCCCTGAAAGGGGAACGTAAGGGTGTCTGAGCCAGCTGTTTCATGTCAGGAGACTGGCAAGAACTGCAGCAGGATTAAACAGCTGCCTCCTCTGCTCAGACAAAATGGAGACTAATCCATGGATCATCTCCTGATGGTCTTGGAGAAATCCAAAGGTCCACCTGACAGCACAGTGAAACTCAGATATTTAAATGAATCTCGCAAGTTATTTGAACCATCTATTACATGCTATTACAACAATCTTTAGTTTATGCTCAACGTGATAGCTAATTGTTTTTATGTATTTTTTTTTTGTGTAGTTAAGTAAGGAAAGTACCTCATACAGCACCTCACTTTTATATCATAACCAAAAAAATTAGATCCAAGCAATGCTAAAAGTCTGAACCAAATGACAAAAAAATAGTTAAGTATTATTCTTATCCTGACTTATTTAATTTATTATCATTCATAGAAAAATTTTATAACCTTTATCTTGATTTAAGTTGTTAATATCTGAATTTGTAAGGTGTCCTACGAAACTGGTGAGATGTGACTATCATATTTGAGCAAGATTAGATAAATTAGTTACAGCTCATAATCAGAAACAACATGGGTTTAAAATTATCCAAAGAGATAAAAGTGGGTTAGATAAAAATTACAATTATGATGGTTGTTATAACTTTCATAATTAAGAAAAAAAATTAACTTTGCAATATACCCACCAAAAAGACCATGAAAAGATTAGTGAGGTTTTGAGTCCTTTAAAGCCCTATAACATCATCCAACAGGTTCCACCTGTCTCTTACACCAAAAAACAGAGTCTGATGGGGTGTGTCTCCATGCACAGAAATTCACATAACTCCAACAGTCACACTGTTATTCATCTCTAATTCCTTAAAAAGGGACAAGCTAATTACTTGTGCTAGTTCAGTCTATTGAAACAAGACTGAAATTTGTAGTGAGCATCCACAGCAAGTGTTTAAAAGCATAAAAGATACTGCGGATTGAGGTCACTGCTTGTCTTTGTATTTCTGTTTCTGGAATTATTGCAAAATACTCCTTCCTGAGCTCAGAAGTTATGTTTTGCAGATGCTTTATTCATAGGGCTGGATACTATTTCACAGTAATTTTCTTCCAGGTTTGAGGAGGTAACGTACACAGCACTGAATTTGAAATTATTATTTAACTTGGTATTGGAGCAAAAGATGTAAAAAAAGAGACTACACTTATTTCACTTTTAGAAAGCTGTTGTAGTATAATCCTGACCGTTTTAATCCCTTGAATTAAGTTGTGCATTGCCCCCCTTTCTCCTGTCTCAGAGCACTGCCTGTAATGTATCAGCCACTCACTGATTTACAGACTTGGTCAATTGGAAATTAATCCTTGACCCAGACATTCAATAGCCATGAGGGTATTGCATGGTTCAGTGAAGTTTCTGCCAAGTTTTCTGTGCTATTATTGATGAGCATATTAATTAATAATAATGAACATATTAATGACTGTATACCAAAAGGTCTTTGCAGAAAACCCTCAGAGTGGCTAATGTCAACATCTGGTGAACTTTTATAGTTAATTTATAAACTTTGTGTGCTACAAATGAAATGCTGACATATTTTAAACTAAAACGAATTAATGACTGAAATAGTAACTGTTTATACAAAAAAAAAAATTATATAATCACAGAATCTCTTATGTTTGCAGTGTCCCTGCCACCGAGGGTTTTGCAGCCCAATTCCTTGCAGGCAGCACTAGATGGAGATAGTGACTCACACAAAGCTTCCTGACAGATGCTTTTCTCTCAGCTGAACCAGTCCCTGCCAGAGAACAACGTTTCTTTTGGTGTGTTCAGTTTATTACAGATTGCAGCATTACAGTTGTTTGGTTTTGTTTTTTTGTTTTTTTTTTTTTTTTCTNNNTTTTTTTTAGTAGTCATTACAAAAAAAGGGAAATAAAATTATTCATGCTTTGAGTAGCTGGCAGGTCTCCCTGAATCTCTTTCACACACGTCTGTATATGCAAATCACAAAACTCCAGGCAAACTACAAACAAAGTATCAGAATTTTATTTCCAGGTTTAGTATACGTGAAATTTATTTAGTAACAGTAACTCCAATCATGTTTTTATTTGACCCACAAGAAAAATCCCTACCTCTGCTTTGTAATTGAGTGTTCTTTTGAAATTCCTGGAAATAAACAAAACAAACAAACAGAAAAAAAATCCATACATGCTGGTTTACTTTCCCCACACAAAGTCAATATATTGATCTTAGCACTGTGTATTTAATTGTCCTTACCACAGAACAGCCTCCCAATTAGCAGCTGGACAGAGCTCTCACATCCCAGTCAGGAGGAGGGGTGGATATCACACATCCCATCCCTTTTTTTTTAAAATTTCCCATCACCTAGTTTTGGATAGATAAGAGATGATAAAAGAGAGAAGTCAACAGGGAAAGACAATTGTGTGAAGCTAAACAACTGCCCAGAGAGTACTCTACAGATATTTTGGGTTCAATTTTCAGAAGTGGCTAGTGATTTAAGAAGGGATATGGCATTATTGTGAGACAACATGTAATTAGCAGAAAGTAACTACACAGTACAGCCTGCAAATCTGACATGTTTGAGTTATAAAAAAGTTAAAAGTCAGGTGTAGAGTGACTCCTTTTATTTAGGCTGCTGTTTAAGACAAAAGCAGCTGGAGTTCTTGTGCTGGAGCACAACCTCCCAGTTGTCTGAAAGATGGGACCTCCTGGCAGTGACATTGTTTTGACTTAAAAATCATTTAAACACACTGAACTGGAGTGTGAGCTAATTTCCCAATGGCAATCAAACTTCAGATTCTGAATTTGGCTGAACCTAGCTGTAGCTGACTGCAGTCTCTGCAGCCACGCTGGAACAATGCATCCAAAATGATCCTCTTGCAAACATCTGCTCCAGTTAGCTGAGCCCTGGTAGGTGCCTGGCAAATTGCAGGAGCAGGCTGCTGCTGTTGATCACAAACTGCCTGGAATAAATACAGCCCGGGCTGATTTATTTGGATTTATTTGCACTATTGCACATTTCAAAAGGAAAAAGAAGATAAGTATTAACATTGTAGAATACTGCACTTCTACTGTGCTGGTGGAAGCTGTTCCTGACTTTTGTACAACAGGAGAAAGAGGAATTGGCTTCACCCGAGAGCCTTTTGAGGTGCCCAGTTCTCTCTAAGAAGTAAATGTATTAAAATGTGCTGATTGGTATGACAGAGAGCACATCCAAACTAAGAAAACACACGATTGTTTCTCAAAGCAAGCAGGACAGTTCTCAGAGAGCCTGGTGCTGGGGTGTGCAGCTGTCCTGCAGATTTTTGTCTACTCAAAAGGGAAATAAAGCTGGGCAGGCTGCTTGAGAGTCAGAAAGTCAGTGACTGAGGTTAGTCAGTACACTTTGAACTCCCTGATAATCATTCACCAAAATAAAATATATATAATATGAATAAATAATAATAAATATATAATTTACAGTAAGGAAGTACGGAACTTCCATAATTTATATGGTCTCCCACCTTGATCCATCTAATTATTCATGATTTAACCAGGATTATGAGTTTTTCTGCTATTTTGGAAATGAGATGGCTCCTGCCAGCTTTAACGTATTTTTTTTATTATTCTTGTTGTCTTTAACACATATTATTACTACTGACACCTAGCCAGGAAAACAAACACCTAAGCACACCTGATCATGTGAAAGGGACCAAAGAAGACTTCTGAAGGTCCTGCTCAGGGCAGAGAGAACTTTTGTTTATAGTTTGTCATGCATAAAGGAAAAAATCCAAAATATCCTTCAGATTCTTTTGCTACCAATTTATTTCAATCTTCAGTTTCTGTCAAATGAGCAAGAGCAACCAAAAAATAATTGCTAGGTTTTTCTCTTAGTTCCATTTTTGTCAATGGCTCATTCATTTTTCATGTAATTAGACTACTTGTGACTAAAAAAGTAGTTACAGACTGAGTAGTTTGGGAGAACAATATAGAAAACAGATATTCAGCTATCCATTTATGCTGAGTGGTTTCTTACAGTCAAGCAGCTACAGTGTATTTATAATTCTCAGTGATTTTGCATTACCAGAGCCCCTTGTTAGGTAGTTTGTGTCAGTCTTTTTTTTAGCTTTCTCTCTGAATTATGGCTGTTCCTGATGCACTCACGGTACCTTCCTCTACTTCCTTTCCCAAGAGGAGGGGGTAATTACCTGCAATCTGTCTTCCTGGTAATAATAAACTTCCACAACCCATTCTGGGTACGTATATTCACAACAACCAGAGGAAAGGGGGGAAAAAAGACCGTCAGATTCCATGATAGGATATGAAGAGTATCAGGGTAGCTTTGGACTTGATTTTGCTGACAGTAGAATGAATTTCAGAGCATCATTTTTCCCTTTGGTAATTTGAGTTTAAGCACTCTGAATAAGACATAGGTACAACTCTTTGGTAGGATGAACTCTTAAAGCCAGCTATGAAATTACTACTTTTTAAAAAGCCCTGCTTTTCTTCCATGTTTTCTAAGAAGGCTCCACTTACATAGGGATAGTAACATGAATTTCTTCTTGTGCGGAGAGCCAAACATGAAATAAAGGATTAAATCTTAAGGTATAAAAAGGGACCCTTCCATCTTCTATTAAAATAAAAAAAAACCAACTATATTCTTTCTAGCACTGCAATGAAGTGCAAGATGCAGTCCAGGATATCATTTGAATATGACAGTGTATATAATATTTACTTTGGGAAACCCAAAGCAGCCCAATCAGCATGTCTGTAATAAACACATATGACAGATTTAACAGATTAGGACTTGCCATTGCCAAGGACTAATGCTTTTCTGCAGTTACTCAGTTTGCACATGGCACTACACATTTTTTTCTTTGTCTTTAGATTCTTTGTGTTTAATACAGACTAAAGTTTTCAAACCTTGGTATTTCAAATTACACTCTGAATTCTGGAAGAGAAGAATAATCAGATTTTCAAGACTCTTTAGTGAGGTGGCTAGAAGTCAGCAGAACTGTAGGTGCTCTGGAAAATCCAGTCCCTTTTGCATTAGGCTTGAAAGATAAACTTTATCTTAAGAAATCTAAGCTAAGTGAAACCAATTTGTTGAAATTATCTATGTTATGTTTAATATTTATAAAAAAATAGCAATTTCATGAAATCTGGTGGAAAATAATACTTCTGTTCCACTTGCAAGCCATAGTATTTTCCACATATGTGGTGTTACGCTATTTATAAATATTTCTCCAAGTAATCTGGACTCTATGTGCAGGGGTTGAGGGAGAAGGAAAGAAAAAAAATCCTTTACCTTTTACATGTAAAGAAAATCTTTAGGAAAGATCATCTGAGATTTTCCTTTTACATCTTGCCCTAGGAGTTAACCCTCACTGGAGCAGTCCATGAGAGTTGAAGGAGACACAGCACCAGGGAGCAGAACTGCAGAGGACACCCAGCACCCAGAGCAGTGCCCTGAACAGAACAGTTCTGTAAATGTCTGCTGGGATCACAGGGCAGCCTGGCAAGGCAGAACAGCCTGGTGGGTGACTCCTGGTTATGGTTTTTAATAACAGAGGCCACTCAAAGAGGTGATGATGAACCCACTTCTGCAAGGCTGAGAGGAGGTACCGGCGAGAGCTGGCAGAGTCTGGAACACAAACCCAGTGCACAGAACCTCAAGGAGCCATCTGGGGTCCAGATACTCTCAGGTAAACTGTGTGTGGCACTTGTGCTCTCCATGCACCACTTAATGTGCTGATAACATCCTCCTGATAGTCACCTTCCTGCCCTGGGCACAGCTCCCTTCTCACACACTTGTTCCTTCGGGCTGCAGAGAGCTTAGTCTGGTTTTGCTTGCAGATTATCTCCAGATTACTCGTGTAACCAGTTTGTGATACCAATCAACAGTTAAGAGTTAAATGTGGGAAGGTAGAATGGGGCAGGAGCTTGGCCCTGTGTGTAGGAAGGAGGCCAAAGGAAGGGTGGCTGTGCCCAGTGGGGTTGGAGAGAGGGTCTGCATGTCCAAGAGACCAGCAGGGACAGGGACAGTCTGAGGGCTCGAGGGAAGTACACGAGAAACAAGGACACAACAGCAGTGCCAGCACTGGCAGCTGTGAACATGAACGAAGTAAAGGACTGCAATCCTAAAAAATCCCCAGTCCTCAGTTAGGGGTTAAATTCCCATCCATACAATCCCTACAAGCCCTTCAAAAAACACCAAAACTGGTGCACTGTCCACATTCTCACCTGTGCTGTCAGATACTCTACAAGCCTTCTTCATCGACCATATATTCACACACCGTGTCCTGTACAGTATATAAATACAATTACTCACGTGCAAAACTGTAACTACCCTACGTTTTCTGAAAGTAAATAATACATACCCTTACTGAAACATTTGCTGAGCTGAAACAACTGACAAAATCAGTGCAGCCAGAATTTGAAACACAGACTTCAACAACAAAATAAAAAAAATTGTAAAATATTTTATTCTATCTATAAGTAGAACCACTGCTCTGCATTTAAAAGAGTTGCAAAAGGTCAGATGTAGTTCTGTGATATTAAGATAAGGTAGTTCTTTTAATTTGTATTACATAAATTTCTTAATGTACTGGCACAGTAAATAAAAGGTATAAAAGCATATGAATTACAATTGGGCTGTGTCCCTAATAAATCACATAAGCAACTACTGCCAGATCCCTCTAAATAAAAAAAAAAAAAAAAAAGTAAAGACAAAAAAAAATGTAACCTCTACTATTTAATTTACTGATATTCAAAGCTCTCCAATTCAGACCTAATAAATGGTTTTTAAAATTTATCCTCTCGGCTCAGGCTCAGACTGCATTGCTGGAACACCATTCCAGCCCCTGAAGATCTAATGCACTGATCTAATGCACTGTGGATGACCTATTACAGATGATTATAAATTACACAAGTCCTTGTGTTGCTATAATTTTCTGGAGGTTGCTTCTTAAAGGCAGAATGTGAAAAAAAAACCAAACAAAAAAAGTGTAAACTACCATTTCTCCCCTCTGTGCTGGATTTAGCTCAGTTAGAAATACAAATTTGGAACCATAACCACTGCAAACCACTTATTTACTCTCTTATTTGACATTTACATCATGAGGAAGCAGAAGCAAGTTTAGTTCTTTAATATAAAATTACAAGAGGGGGTGGATTCTGTGCTGCCCACTCTTGGGGGCTTTGGCAATTTTTCTGCAATATCTATATTCCAGTTACACAGATATGAAATGAGGAAAATTATTCCCTTCCTTTAAAAAGATGAGAAATTCATTATGGATTATGAGATACTATTATATGACAGCAATGTCACTCCAATATGCAGTTTAGAAAAATAAAAAACCTACAAAATTTGTATTCTGAATTGTTACTTACTTAATTTTTGTTGGGTAAATTATTTGCAGGTTTAGGATGTGTTTGAAAATTAATAGCGATGTTCTTTTGTGTCATTTTATGCAGTTCTGGAGACCAAAGGAGCCTCGGGAATTAATTGCAGCCTTCTAATAAACACAATGATGTAATGACGTATTTAACATTACTGGTTTTTTGTTTGATTCCAAATAAATTGCAGATTTTTTTTTTCTGCTGTGATACTAAAACAATTACCATTTTGAAAAAGGATAATTAATCTACAATTTTTTCACATTAGATCATATATCTCTAAAGAGTGCCCACAGATTTGATGGTCTTCAGCTGCTGTGTATTTATTTTTCATTTTTTCTGGTGCTGTACCGCCCCATCAGTGCTGACATTTAAATGAGTGAGTATTCAACACAAATGTGATCGTTTGTGTAGCATCCAACGTGGCACCATACTGAGATGATTGCTTCTGGGAGCCATCCATGGGTTCCCGAATAGGGGGGAAAAGCCAGGCAAAATTTTATCAATTTACATTTTTCTGTGATTAATTTTTATGCAAATAAGGGCCCGACCGTGCTCCCATCTCACCTGAATCATGCGGATCATCAAAGACAAATTGAGCATCACTTATTTAAAAAATAGGCTTTAAACTACTCTACAGCTGTGTTGGAAAATGCTAAGAGCGGGGCATGAACTTTTCTAATGTAACAGGAATAGATAAGAAAATGCTTCTCTTTGCATTTTTGTCCTCACTGTGATAAACATGAGTCTTAACAAAATCCTAAAAATTGTCTTTGTTTTATATTCCTTATGCCCTTGTAAACATTTGACTATGGGAATGCTACATAAGGGGATTCTTCCAATTTCGGAATAAAAACAAATGGACTTGCAGAAGTACCTTGCTTAGTGATGAAAAAAATTATATTGGTTAGCATAGTCAAAGTACAGATTTTATTTACATTTTTATATACAATTCAAGAAATCATCTAGTGGTATACTGCAGTGGTAAGGGCCTTACATAAACAATCTTCTAATGTTCAAGTTGTTAAGACACACAAAGAGGTAAGTTCTGTTCACAAATGAACATGTTCTGCCTTATTGTACATACCTATCTATGTGTATCTATAAAATAAAATTACATAAAATTGGATATTTAGACTTTGTTAAACAACAGGCTTTGAAAAGAAATTTAGATGAGAAGGTTACACTGATGGGCATTTTATAATTATTGATACTAAGATTGAAATGTGTAAGTGTGAAGAGCTATTCTTATTTACTTTTTAAAAAATTGTATTTCTCTTCTTTTAGGAAAGGGAAAAAAGTGTTTCTTTATGGCATTAAGGAATAAGGCAATACCATCAGCCACAACAGTAATTTTGACAGCTGTAAGATAGCTAACACTCAGGAATATGAACACTTGTGTCTTTAATTTTCACTTGAAATTCGGATCCAGGTGTAAAAACATGTTCTCAAGAAAAGCATTCTCTTATAAAGAAGCTGAATTTTGAAAAGGCAGTTTTTTCTTCAGAGCTGTGTTCTGGAAATTTTAATAAGTAATGTCAGTTCAGAGACTCATTTTACAAGTCTTTGCACAAATCCATCTCCCTAAAGCTAATCTCAGAGGAGTAAATGTGATGTGTAATAGAGAAAAGACAGTCTTTATCAGTTAGGGTTGGAGAAACAGAGGTGTGTGCACAGGCTGATCTTGTGGCACTGGAGCAAAGATGTCCCCTCATGAATTACACACGTAAAGCTGTGATTCTACAGGTTTGATTAACCCACAGAGTAATGAGTTGCTTTTGATTAAGCTGCACAGCTGAATGTACGTGCCTGCACACCCAGGCAGGATTTGGGTTTGCAGACAGGACCAATGTCATGGTCAGCCCTTCCCCTGGAGTCCTGCGGGTCCCACGGCACCTCCTAAACCACAGCCGTGGGCTCAGAACTGCAGCCAAGCCAACAGGGCTCCCCAAACTGGGCAAAACAAACCCAGACCTCTGGCTGGGCTCCAGCCTGCAGCCAGCACCTGCTGCTCCTAAATGTCTCTGACATAAGTGACCCATTGGGTTTGGTGTCCATAAATCCATTCCTCGTCTCCCCCAGTTATGATTTTTGAGAACAACTGTGCTGTGGCAAGTTTGGGGATACCTGATGGCTTGACTACATAAATGATGCAATTCATCTACTCAGAAAAAAACAACTGTGAAACCTAAAGTGTGAGGAGTGAAGACAGTTAATTATAAAAAATAAATTATCTGACATTTCCCTGAAAAAATGGTGTTGAAGAAAATCAATTTATAAAGAGCAAAATATGTTTAAAATATTACTAGATCAATTGACTTATTTATAATCCTCCTAAATGGAACCAAGTTTAAAATAGTTACTATTCACTGTCTTTCTACAAGCTTTAGCATCTTCTGTAGGAAATACCCTCTATGATTACATTAACACAGAAATACAATAATAGATCTATCAAGCCCTCCTTCTCTATATGACAGGTTTCTATATATTACTCTGTCACAGATATCCATATAATTTCTTATCAGCTGTAGTCATCATGTCCTACTGGAGTAGTTGTGCTATTATAATAAGTAATATATAAAAAACTACTATGTAACAGCTGACAATGAGGATTCTGAATCAGCTGAAAATGCTGAAAGTGATATCCTGGAGTTTCATTCCAAATACTTACCACAATAATCTTATAGGATATGAGAGGCATAAAGAGATTATTTTAGGAGCCATGGACACACATTTGAGGATGGTAAATATCTGTTGTTTAATAGCACATGATCACACAGGACACGTTTTAGGGCAAGGAATGAATGATTTAGAAAACACAACGTATGAGCATCACCCCTCCTCAAAGACCATGAGCTGGTACTTCCCTTGCCACATGAATGCAAACAGTGCTAAAACCAAAGAAAAATTAGCATTTGTATAAAATAAATGCCTGTATTCACTGTTACAATAAAATGCAGAGAACAGGAGGAGGCAAAAATCTTGTCAGCCCAATGATTTCAGCCTTATAAAGAAGTACATATGTGTCCTTTAAATTTAAAATTTAAACCAAGCAAGACACATATGTAAAAAAGATATTATACATACATATATATATATATTTAAACACCCATATACATATTTCCTATACAAGCACATGTGGCTCACAAGGTCCCTTTTTCAGCAATCTAGGAGGCAGACAAGGAACTGCTAAAAGGTGCTTTAAGGCACCCCCAGAGCTGTCAGCTGAGGTGATTTCAGTGTGTTCAGCTGCAGTTTAAAGCCAGTTTCCCCTCTAAGGTAGCTCGTCCCTCACAGTGGCAAACTTGACTCAGAGTGATGCTCTCAGCTGCAGAATGGGCATGAGGGGGTGGCTGGAGTCCAGCTTTGAAAAATACACACATTTTTTGAAAGCGCATGACAGAGGTATTACTAAAAGCAATTAAAAAGAGCTAAAGAAAAGGCAATGATCAAGCCTACACTGATGCTGGGACACATCCCTCCTTCCAGAAGTCAGGTGGCAAGTTGCTCCATTTTTGCTGCTGAGGTACCAACCTTTGGCATTAGGCCCATGTTCTGAAACCACAATGCTCAGAGGGAAACACTGCATGGAAGGCAACAACAGACTTTGCTTTCTGGGTATGAGCGTAGTGACCCAGAAGCAGAGAATTGAACTTAAATGTCCTTAAAATATCTTTTACTGTGGTGGATGCTCAGAAAAGTAGATTGTACTGAGGTTTTATGTGAAAAAAAAAAAAAAAAAAAAGGGTATCACAGAATGGAAAGATTTTGAAACCAAAGTACAATATTTGTTGGAGAAAACTAGAAATAATTTGGTAATGGAATGGTATGAACCAGGACGAAAAAAAAAAAAAATTGCATGTAATTCTCAGTGAGGTATATGTTTGGTGACAGTACTTCTCCTTTTACATATTTTCCTGAACCTTGCTTCTGTTATCTTAAATGTTTATTTTCATGCAGTTACTACTATTTATCAGATATTTTATATACAGATATTACCATAGGCTCAACCAAGCAAGTGACATGAAAATAACGAGAGATGGCTGCTGTTGCTAGAACAAACTTGTCAAAGTTCTTTTGTACTGTCCAAGTGATTTTTTTGTTTGGTACCCACATTGCAAAATTATGAAAAAAAAATCATCATGCTTTCATTCATAATTTTCCAATGAACTGGAAATGAAACTTTGAAACTTTCTGTATCTCCATAAACAAATTAGATATGTTTAGTTTTAAAGAAAGAGCTCAAGGACTGCTCCATACAGCTTAGCTGTCTCAGTGATTCCCTGCACAGAGATTCTTGCAGCAGGAGATAAAGTGACATATTGCAATTGGAGTGTTACTGTGGTCAGGGGTAGCACAAAGGTAGGGCCACAAGCACAGGAATTTTTTGGCAGGACACCTGGCAAGGTGATCTGTGAGGGACCCAACGCTGCTCGCAGCCCCCAGGATGCCTTAAATCCACCTGGAACACCACTGGATTCCCACCTGTGGGCATTGCTGGTATTCCTGCAGTGCCAAGCTGAAAGAAGGAGACACACACAGCCTGTTCCTCATTCCAGCAGGGATCCTCACTTAGCTTACACCTTCTGTGTAAGGATCCTGAGTAAACACTGCTGGGGAGCAGAGCAAAGAGAGCAGGAACACTGAAAATAAAACTTCTGTTGGTAGCCTCTGTTTATATAACAAGATAATTTACATGCTGTCTCTATTTTCCTGTTTGACAGTAACATGTCCTGAACTCCCTGAACTTTGTGGAGATCTGTTATTGCAGGATGCCCAAATGAATGCAGTGAGCATGTTGCAAAGACCAGGACACATCCTACCATAAGCTAAAACATGATTTTCAGATATATCTAGAATACAGTTCAGATTCTTTAGTTACCTGCACTTGATCTGAATTTACCTTTGCACGCCTGATGCAGTGCTTCCACAATCCCCTCCCTGATGGTGTTTTATCGAGTTCTCTGCATTCTCCAAATGCAGACTCACAGTTCAAGCTCAAAGGGATATTATTTAGAATACGTCATTATTCATCACTTTCCTTACCTTCTGTTAGAATGGGAATATTTTAAAGGACAACAAAATAGTCTTATCCCACCAAAGATGTGTCCAGAGAGGGGCAACAAGGCTCCTGAAGGGTCTAGAAAACAAATCTTATGAGGAGAGGCTGAGGGAGCTGGGTTTGCTTAGTTTGGAGAAGAGGAGGCTCATGGGGACATCACTCTACAGCTGCCTGACAGGTCCCTCCTGCTGTGCCTGCAGTGAGAGGACCCGAGGAAATGTCCTTGGGCTGAGACAGGGGAGATTCAGTTCAAAATGAGAAGAAAGGTTTCACTTTCAGGGTGGTCAGGCGTTGGAACAGGTTGTCCAGGGAGGTGGTGGAGTCTCCACCCCAGAGCTGTTCAAGAGGCACCTGGACCTGGTGCTGGGTGATGTGATTTGGGGGTTGGAGTGGCAGGGCTGGCTGGGTGGTTGGACTGGATAACCCTAAAGATCTCTTCCAACCAAGATGATTCTGTTTTTTTATATCACAGCAATATATCACAGCAAAAGGGAATAGGTTCAAGAATAAAAAAGAGTAGAAGAGAACATGAAAAATTTTTTACTGATGAAACGTTTGTTGATAACTGAGAAGAAATATCTTATTCTTCATTTCTTTACAATTTTCTTTAAAGAAATCACAGAATGACAGAATGTCTGAGGTTGGAAGGGACCTCTGGATGTCATCTTGTCCAACTCCCCTGCTTGAGCACCCAGAACCAGCTGCCCAGGATTGTGTCCAGAGGGCTTCAGAATATACCCAAGGATGGAGAATCCAAGTTAAGAAATATGGACTTTGTTTCTTGCTAGCCTTTGAAGAATCACTTAATATATCTTTGCTTCAGGCTTCCCCTCTGTAAAAACAAAGTACTACCTTGATTTGTAAAGTCCTCTGCAGTTGCAGAGAGAAAAGTTCTGTTGAAAGCTAAATATTACTGTCAAAATATCAGGAAGATAAAATTAATATTCACAATATGACAGAAATATTTTCTTTGTAATGAAGGAGACAGATGCTAATAAGCAGCAGAGAGCTCTGTGCCTATATTTAAAAATTGAGTGATACTGAAAAGAAATGTCAGAGGAAGTAGACATTTATATTTTTCTGCATATTTACTTCTAAGTATATTTCATATTTAATATTTTTCCCCAGAAATTACATTTTATAAAATATTGGTGTAATTGATCTCCAAGGAAAGTCACATTAAGGGGAAAAAAATAAAAAGGGAGAGAATAATTTAATTACTCCAGAGTAAACCACACCAAACTGAGTTTTAATATTTCCTCTTTTTCCATTTAGCAAGCCTAAGGGATGCCCCTGCTACTGGCACAACATCCTTGAAGAGTAAGCTGCTGTGATGAATGGTACAGAGTATTGCAAGAATTATATCTGAATTGGGTTGTTTTCTATTGTTGACTGTTTGTTTTCCCTGGGTTTTTTGTTGCTGTTGTTTTTGTTTGGGGTTTTTAAAATATTATCTCCCTGTATTCATCTTCTGCTTTGCCTGGTCTTAGATATGCTTTTCCACTCTATTTGATTTTTCAGTTCTGTTCTCTCTACCCTTCTTTTATCAGTTCTTGCTAACTGATTTTAAGTTTAAGATGAACTTCTGAAACTTCTGAACCCAATGAGGTTGAGTTTCTTAGAAACAAGTTATTCTAGAAGCAAGATCCAGAGAGGCAAATGTACTTATTACAGCCTGGTTGTTTGGAATCTTATTTCTCTAGTCACAAACCACACCTGTCACACCACTCTGCTGCCAGTGCCACAAGTCAGAACACAGTAAGGAGTCACTACAGATTAAAACTCTCCCAAATTTCCCACTGACTTAAGGTGAGTCTTGGCTCCCACGTGCCTAAGGCACCTTTTGAAAACACTCCTTGGGTCCTAAGGAACTTAGCAAATGTCATCTACTATCTTAAAAGAAAATCAAACTTTTTCATTTTATTATCTTCTGTAATTCATTTAATCTGATACCTACATAGCACCATCTCGAGATCTGTTTGTCTTCACTGTGACACATCCAAACCCTCAGTCACCTCAAAATATTAAGTGAAAAGGCTAACTCAGCTCAGCTCTCAAATACAAAAATTAACACTAGATAATCAAGTTAGAGATATTTTTAAGACACTTTAATCTGAGGAACTGATTTTTAAAATAATGCAGTTTCCCTGACATTATTATGCATACCCAGAGGCATTTTGTTCATTCAAATAAGAATGAAAAAAGGAAGAGTACCCAAATGATGGCTCATGTAGGATTACTCTGATAAAGGGAAGCAGTGTAGTATGGAAGAAATGTGATCTTTCTTTTTTGTGTCATAAACCTCATTGCTGTTAATGATGAGGATAAGGTCTCTGAAATTCTGATATTTAAAGACTACCATAGCAACACTTCCATCCATCAAATCCCACTGCTGATGGTGGTTGCTACAGAAGAAATTCAGCTACAAGCAATCAGAGAATGATTTTCCTCCCCATAAAATTTGCTGCCATCTTTATTTGTTAGGGGTGGTCTACACCTTTACTGGTAATTTTTATGTGTTACATCAACCTCCTGCTCACCTGATTTATAAATGTTAAGATTTATTACAGTGAACAGCTTTTTTTCTTGAGAAATGCTTACATTAAAAAAATATGATGCTGCAAGAAATTTTAAAGTATAGAAACAGATCAAATCCTTCTAACAATCCAAAGTGTGTCTCCTGCTCTCCCACCAAACTACCACAAGCAGCTCTGTTAATTGTGACACTGTATGAAAATCAAAATGAATCCCAGGGATACACACACATACTTACTTTCTAACTTTATACAGATGTTGTCTTAACATGTGAAGAAGGCATTCAAATATTCAAAGCTGTCTTTTCTTCAAGTTAGCTTTTTTTTGAAGTTTGGTCCAAGAAGGTCTCTCTCTCAGTAGTATTCAGGGTTGAGAGCATGTGGTGGATGCTTAAAGTATGCAAATTGTCAGACTGCTGGCAAAGCAGACATGGGGCAAAAAAGTCATCAGGGCAGGAGTCTAAGGAACCATAATCACCAATTCTCTGCCATGAATGTGGCCTCCATCAGATGTAAGAGCAGAAATGTTGGCTATTCAGATTTCATATAGAGGTTAACTCTCCCAAAAATCTATGTCCTTGCTGTAATTTGAAAAAAGGACATCAACACTGTATTCTCAGTAGCTAAAAAGCTATTTCCTCTCGAAAAAGGAGAATGACAAACACCAGCAAACTCTTTTGCAGTTTAAAAGCTCCTGTCTGTGCACATTACTCTTTCACAGAAAAAAAAATAATAAAAAATATATATATAAAAAAAAATCTCTGTTTTGCTCTGTACACAAGGCTGCAACTAATTACAAGAAGAGACAGATGCTGAGTAGCCTTAAGGCTTTCCCTGCCACCACAGTGAGTCTGTGTGCTAGTCAACAAGCAGGTAGTGAGTGAACTCAAATGTTATCTGACAAGGCAGCAGATCCCATCACCTAGGGTTAGAATACAGACAAGCAACTCCGTGTTCAAAAGTAAAGACAGAAAAATTTCAAGCAGATTGTTTCTGACAGAAATCATATCACAGCCTCACTTTCTGACAAAGTCTCTGCGAATGAAACTATACACTTTCTGTTTGCCATCTTCTCCTTTAAGAAACAGCCAGGATTTCAAAGGTACATTGAAGGTGACAGCTCAATGCACAGTGCTTAGCAAGTGCTTCTATGCTTTTTTTCTCTTTGGAAGTATTAGGGGATCTCTACCGCTTATATGTGGGGGAGAAGGAAAGTGCCCCACTTTTTCCCACCTCATTCTTTGTTTCCTAAACACTTCCAGCTTGCTCACAGATGTCAAATGTCAGTTTCACAACATAAAATCCTGGCAGGAGAAAACTTCACATGACTACCTGGAAGCTTTAAAGAAGTTGCACCACCCTGGAATGGAAAGTTAACAAAAGGATAAAACCTGAATATAATTGCCAATACTGTTTGCCCTGAAAAACAAACAAAATCTCCCTGCTGAATCCTGGCAAAGAATTGCTTATTAGCTTTGGAACAGAATTTTTGCCCTTCCTTCACAATAAACATCTTCTCCATACATTTTTGAGTGTTACAAATCTCTGCAAAGTAACAGATTTGAACAGTTTTCTTGCTTTCCACCCAGAAAGGATTGAGTTCAACTAGATTGATTTGGCTGTTTCGCTGTGAGTAATGTCAAAACAAGACAGGAGGAATACAGTGTTCAATGGAGCACAACAGATTTTATGTACATAGGTTCTAGCAGTGCTGTGGATTTTGACCTGCAAGCTGGGCATTTGCTCCCAACGGCCCGTGAAAACCCCCAGGGAAGTTTTTGGGCTCTACTGACTAGCACTACAAATACCACTTTCTTTTGCTGAAGACGAGTATTTTCCAGTGTTAAAAATTCAACAGAGAATGGGAGGCACGCTTGCTTACCCTGTGGTATCATTAAGACACAGAAGGTGAATGAGGCATTTATTTCTAAATATTCCTTTCAGCAGAATGGGATACACACACTGCTAATTACCACAGGTGAGGGACAGAGGACTGTGAGCAGGAGCAAGTGAAGAAGTAGCAAATATTACAGACAGAAGATGGTCACTCTGTGTTAAAGTTACTTTGGACTCCAGATTTCTTTTGCATTTCCATTCCTCCCGCTAACATTTTTAGGAAAGACATTAAGGATTGTTTAATACTGTGAATTTGCAGCACTAATCTCTTGCTTTACACTACTAAAATGAGTATTACAGCATATTTCACTTGAGATTATACTAGAAATCTAGTGGCATGGAATATAGAAAATACATCTTGTTGGATTCAGTCAATTTTATAATCAGTGCAGTACACTGATTTCTGTACAAGATATTGGCTTTAGCCATAATTAAATTTACGTGGCTTGGAATGACACCTTCCACAGTGGGACAATACGTAACTCACATAATATTCTAAATTACTGAAGTTTTGAGCAGTCTCTAATAGATATTTCTAGGCATTAGAGCTAATAGACCTATATTACCAGCACTAGCTCCCAATTATAGAGTACTACATTAAATTTGGTTTATTAAGTCTTCATATCTCATCAGAGAACTTTTATCGTTGGAGTGTTTTTCTGTCTTAAAATAAAGTATTATATAGAAAATCAAATTCTTTGCCAGCACAGTAATAATCTGTGCTTACAAGTCTAGTTAGGGAGACTGTGCTTACTCTGAGGAGGTTTATCCTACTAGGGCTGCTTCAGTCAGCTCCTTGCAAGGCAACACCTCTGCTCACTGCTACAGTAACAGCAGTGTCACACAGTTTGTGAACAATTTAAAAGCACTTAGACTTTGGGGCCAGTCATGCACATCATGTGTGAATTTGAGTGTCCTGCCTGAGGTGATGAAAGACCTACAGTCCACTTCTCTTTAAAACCAGTCTGAAAAACCAAAAAAGAGAAAAAGCATCATTTGCAACAGCAGTGTAATCTACCAGCTTATTTCCCCATTTCCTCTGACCAACTCTTTGGATCTCTGCTAGGGAGATCAACAAGCAACCTTGAGTTGTCTTTAAAAGGGATTGGGAAGAATAAAAACTTGACAGCTTTTGTAGTAGTAGAAAATGAACACGAAAAATCAGACCTAAAAAAATTTATCAAAACCTTGATGGTTCCAGATCCCTGGTACCTCAAACCTGATAAACAGTTTAATTCATGCAGGCAGACCCTGGACTTGAGAGCGCTTAGGCTTTGGACCTTACTGCTTCAGTGAATGACTGGATGACAGTAATAATAATAATAATAATAATAATAATCTTTCTCTAATCAAATGAGCTGCCTGGTCTCTCTGAAATCATTTTATCACGAGTGCCTGAACATCATGAGTTGTCCTTGATTAATGTGACCAGCCAGGAAGGCAATGTTCACAGAAGGGTGAAAATTACAAGTGAAAATTGCAAAGTGATTACTAAAGAAAATGACTAATATAACCCAGTGACTCAGTTACTCTGAGGTTGCTCCAGACTTACAGTAGGATGAAAAAAAATTACTTCAAGCATTAGCTCTTTTTCCACTTTTTCATCCTGCTCCATGGAACAAAAGCTGTTAGTTCCTGCCTCCCCAGACACTGGACCAGTTGTTTTAACAAGCACTGGGGTGCTGCACACAGAGAAGTCCTGATGTGCTTGATGGATGGTCTCTACAAGTTTGAGAAGTGCTTTTAAAATTCTTTAGAAATTGTGCCTCATCAACACTATATCTGCTTTGTGCCTGTATAAAATTCCAGCTACTTCAAGCACATTTTGATAGTAATGTTCCTTTACTTTCTTGAACTTTTGTCTATTTTGATGACCCAAAAGGGCTAAAAAGCCTAAAAGAAACTTTTTGGAATCTGTTGAACTAAATTATGTAGGCTTCCCAAAAATAGTCACATATAAATTTAAATTAAATCAATAAAATTAATTAAAACATCTGATGAAACAAGTGTTCACTGCAAAATGAATAAGAAAGCATTGGGCAGAATGGTAGATACCTTCTAGTAATAAATGATGGCTTCTTTATGAAAATTATAAAGGAAATTATTTTAAAACAATTTGTAAGCAGGCAGAAAAAGATATGTATAGATTTTGGAGGATGACCTAGATGTTCCTGGAGGACTCCCTAGAAGTTGCCATTGCTGAGTGCCACCACTGCAGCCGGAGGGCTCTGTTGTAGCTGTAGCTTGACTCCACGTGAAGGGCACACTGCACATCCCTCAGTGCTCTGCTCAGAAGTTAACACACCTCTGGTGCTCTGAGAAAAACCCATGCTTTACTTCTAAAGTTAGAAATACTAAACTTAACAATCCGAGTTCCTCAACAACTGATTGGGGGGTTCTGAGGAAACAGACCCTGTTGACAGTGAATTAAGGATAAGCAGCTGCCTGAATTCTCTCCCTGGATTGCCTGAGGGTGCAGAAGTCATGTTGTCACACAAGCTATAAAGCAACACGAGCAGCACAGGTACTCAGGAGAGTCCAAAATAAAATTTAAAAGTGTATGTGTACTCCAAGTGCATATCTGTGCATTGAAAACTTGTTTAAGGATGGTATGTGCCTTGTCAGAAGGGATTCACTTAGGGTGTTTTCTCTGCAGATGAAAATTTACACGAATTTTCTCTTAATTTGGTGATAAAACCTTGTTGCAAGGCCTAGAATGGCCAATTTAATGTGCAGCTTACATATGGAACTTTAATTATTCTAATGTGTGGAAAAAACAACCAAACCTGCACAATGGCCAAGAGTATAATTTTGTCCTGCTACAGGTAACTAACTATGACTGAAATGATGTGTTATTTTAGTGTAGCTAATGAAAGAAACTAAGGAGGTTTGCTTTGTTTCTCTCTGCTGTTTCCAGGTAGCTGTTGCTAGTTAGTCCATACAGTCAAACGATTTTTTTGTGCATCAGGTGCTTACAAGGGCAGGAACTTTGCTTTGGTACACATTTGTAAAGTGCTATGGGTACTTCTGGTCCTTTAAAGAATAAACAACACCAATATGCTTCATTTAACATGTCTAAAAATATTTTTCCCCCAGGAACAGCATGCAGGCACTCTGTAACTGGCCACAAGGCCAATAAAGTGTGATGCACAGAGACACTGAGGGCTGTCTCTCTACATCTCACTGTCCATTGCTGTGAACTCTGGCTCCTGCTTAAAGCCCTACCACACTGGGAACTAGCTATTCCAATAATTAATAATATGGGTTGGACTGGGACTATACATCTTGACAAGGCAGTACTCATTTGGACATAAAATAGCTATTGAAATTGGCTTTTTTTCCTCACTGAGGTCCTTTGCTAAAACTGAACAAACAAAAAAAAATTGCTTTTTTAGCTCTCAAGCCGGTAAATTAAAGAAAAATACATTTTTGTATAGAAAAGGCAAAAAATCATACAGAAGGGTGTGCTGTGTGTAAAGGTAAGTGCTTTTACATCTTTCTGACACAGCTCATGCCACAAAGCAGTGCTGTTAAGCCATATCTTCCTCAGTTCCCCAGCACTGATGTGATTTTCTGCTGCTGCTGCTGCCTGTGGTGTCCTCGGGGCAAGGTCCATTGGCAGAGGCCGGCTGTTCCTTTCCTGGACACACCATTCCATGGTGGGAATTTCATGGCTGTTCCTTTCCTGGACACATCATCCCATGGTGAGAATTTTATGGCTGTTCCTTTCCTGGACACACCATTCCATGGTGGGAATTTCATGGCTGTTCCTTTCACATACACACCATTCCATGGTGTGGAATTTCATGGCTGTTCCTTTCATGGACACACCATTCCATGGTGTGGAATTTCATGGCTGTTCCTTACATGGACACACCATTCCATGGTGTGGAATTTCATGGCTGTTCCTTTCATGGACACAACATTCCACGGTGGGAATTTCATGGCTGTTCCTTTCATGGACACACCATTCCATGGTGGCAATTTCATGGCTGTTCCTTTTACAGACACACCATTCCATGGTGGGAATTTCATGGCTGTTCCTTTCCTGGACACACCATCCCATGGTGTCAATTTCATGGCTGTTCCTTTCATGGACACACCATTCCATGGTGGGAATTTCATGGCTGTTCCTTTCCTGGACACACCATCCCATGGTGTGGAATTTCATGGCTGTTCCTTTCATGGACACACCATTCCATGGTGGGAATTTCATGGCTGTTCCTTTCCTGGACACACCATCCCATGGTGTGGAATTTCATGGCTGTTCCTTTCATGGACACACCATTCCATGGTGGGAATTTCATGGCTGTTCCTTTCCTGGATACACCATCCCATGGTGTGGAATTTCATGGCTGTTCCTTTCATGGACACACCATCCCATGGTGGGAATTTCATGGCTGTTCCTTTCATGGACACACCATTCCATGGTGGGAATTTCATGGCTGTTCCTTTCATGGACACACCATTCCATGGTGGGGAATTTCATGGCTGTTCCTTTCACAGACACACCATTCCATGGTGGGAATTTCATGGCTGTTCCTTTCCTGGACACACCATCCCATGGTGGCAATTTCATGGCTGTTCCTTTCATGGACACACCATTCTATGGTGTGGAATTTCATGGCTGTTCCTTTCACAGACACACCATTCCATGGTGGGAATTTCATGGCTGTTCCTTTCGTGGACACATCAGTCCATGGTGGGAATTTCATGGCTGTTCCTTTCATGGACACACCATTCCCTCTCTGGCTGCCCCTGCAGGACCTTTGATCATCATTGACAGTTGCCTCAGAAACTCCAGGAGGGAGAGCTGAGGGGCGGAAAACTTCCAGAGGCAGAGCCATTTCCATAAATGATGGCCACAAACCCTGCCTCTGCAGAAAGTCACGAGTAGTGCAGTATTTACAGAACTAACAGAATTTCTGTGTGAGGAAACAAACTGTGCTTCTTTATCAGCAATTTTGCATCTCAATTGCTTTTGTTAGAAATTAGATTTACCTTGTCACTGCTTTTGGTTGGGCATTTTTGGTTTTGTTTGTGTTGTTATTTTTTGACTTTTACACATTTTGTAAGAGTTCTCCCTATTGAAACCACATGTCTTCATGAAGAAATCTTCCTGCCAGTCAGACAGCTCCTGGTCAGGTATTTGTAATGACTCTTCTTCAGGAAACACTCTGAAAGAAAAATCCAACATACCTAAAATAATGAACAGGGCTGCAAAAAGATGCTTCAGTAATATGAGGTACCTCCCACCCCCTCAAGCCATACTTAGACCTCACAATTATTCTTAAAGAGAGAAAATGACAGAAAAAATTGGGCTGCTTTTGTTGTGGGGTTTTTCCTTTGTTTCTTAGAGATCAAATGAGAAGAATCCTCAGGAGGCTTCCCTGAGAGACCTTCAAAGCTGGATGTGGATTCTCCGAGGAGCTTTTCCATAGGAAATAGCAGGAAGTGTCTGCTTTAGGTGTCCTGGAGCATATCAGGTATGCTTCACCCTATTGCTACATTTTTTTCAACTCATTTCAAAAGGAATGGCCCTTCTTTGCCATCTTGCCCTTCAAGAAGGCAAATCCCTTCATAGTTTCAGAACAGCAGCCAGCAATGTGGAGGACAGAAGAGAGAAGTGGAATTAAGAGTGGTTTTACCAGGCTTTGGAAGTGGTATTAGTCAAACTACTGGATATTTAGGGCAGCACAAAGGAGCCATGGGTAAATCACAATCCTGTTATGCATGTCCTGCAGGAACAAACGTGGGTCTACCTTGACTTCCTCAGGATTCTTTGGGACAAGGAAAAGTCAGTCATGTTACAGATCCTATGGCCAATTCTTTTAGATAATATTTCCTGAGCTCAATTATTAGTTCTTAAAAATAAACCTAAATCATTCTATTAAAACGTATATTGACTGAATCAGTATCCAGGAGCATGCTGGGGACAGTCTGTCCCATATACTAAAATTATTTGTTCACTGTTGTTTATTTTCCATTACTACCAATAATTTGCCCATCAAACAGCAGATAAATATAAGCATTTGTTTGAAATAAATATTACTTAAATTTTACACAACTTAACAGGAAAATAGTACCAGATTAAAATTATTTTCATTAACCTCCAAGAGGAGAAGTTCAAGACTTTTGGGTGTTTAATGAACTAAACCTTGGATTGTTGTTAAACATGATTTTTAGCCACACTGAAAATTGTTTCTTGGTAATAACAGGTTTTGAACAAAATGTGCTTTTTTTTTTTTTTCTTTTCTGCCTCTCATCAACTGTTATTTTGTTTCTCTTTTTCTCCCCAGCTGCTCATGTTATTACTTGCTTAATTTTTCCTTTTTCTCTTTCGATCTTCCCTCCCTCTGGGTGTTTCAATGCTAGATTTCAACTATTCTATTTGTAGTAGATTTCTCTTGGAGGGATTTGTTTCAATTGCATTGCTAGGTTTTATGTACCTACTGTTGCTGTTTCAAATTAAAACAATCTTATCAATTCATGATTATTTCTATTAGAGTATTTTTGGATGGGTTATCTTTTGCATAAATATCCATGGGATTAAAGTGTGGCTGAACACAGCTTCATTTTACAGTATAATATCTTTCTATTTATTGATTACCACCTCAAGTAAACATACCATCAGCTCACTAAAATCAATATATAGTTGGAATTTATATTCGAGAAGAATTGCCTGGTAGTAAATAATTTTTCTCTCTCTGTACATGTAAGTTGCAGACAATCTACAGACTGGAAACCATATTCAAGTTAAGTGTCAGAATAAAAACTACACAAGGTACATGACAAATCTTGTTTCTATAAAACATATTTCCTTCTGTAGCAGTAGGAAAATCATTCAGTGACAAAACCCAGCGGTCTAAGCAGAGCTTCTGTTACTGGAACAGTTCCACAAGTGAAGTCAGACATGGACTAAAATGAAACAACCTGCAATTGCTGTTAGAGTTATATAAATAACTATTTCCCATGCCAAATGTACTCTCTCAGATATGTCAACAACCCACTGTTTATGTGGCAATAATCTGACTTTCTGTTATGCTTCCACTGTATTTTGCCACATTCTTGTGATGACATAGTTACTAAAGAACCACTAGAACTTAATATATTTCAGTGGTTAAAATATTATCTTCGAGTATTTTGACATCATTGAGAACAGGCACAAATCTCTGAACATAGTTTGACTCTTTGTATAGATAGATTGGAGAGCTACACAGGGATGGAGAAAAAACCTGAGCAGCATTAAATTTTCCTCCTTACACTGATTTTATATTTGTATTGTAGCAAATAAAATGTCACCAAAGTAAAAATGTAGCTGAGATTTAAGTTTGCTCTACATCTGTTGTTTTGGTAGGCATTACTAAGGAAACTGATGAGCTTCCAGGACCATAAAGGTCTACCATTATCAGCCTGAAAATTTCTCCATAAGGTTTTCAAGCTCTTTTTGTGTTCATGAGCCAACACAGAAATAAGTCTGTGAAAAGTTAGTCCCAAAAGTAGTCTTTAGTCACAGTGCCTTAAATGGACTAAAGATACAGTGGATATCTGCTGCAGATATGCTGCACGAATCTTTAAAACTGCATTAAATGTTACGTGTCTACACACCAGTTCTACCCATGAATTCTTGGTGCAGAGGGATTCACACAGACTCACACAGCAGTGGAAACAGTAGGAAACACTGCTTGTCTAAAAAACCCAGCTTCAGTAGAGGAATCCCCTCGTGGTCTGCCACAGGGCTTCTTCCTCTGGGGAAACAAACTGCCATTATCCTACCTGGGATTCAAATCAAAATCAGATTACATGCTCACTGTATGCAATGCTCAATCTTTTCTCCTCTGCAAGCATTTATAAGACACAGGGTATCCTTTACCAAAGAAGAGAACATGTAATGATAACATATTTATGAAACTTAAGTGGTTCCATTATTTTCATCCCAGTAGCTTTATGAGAGAGGCAGAAGTATGAAACTCCACGAAATGATATAACTCAAAGGAATTATTACAATGCTTCTGCATTACTACTAATTCCACCCTATTAGAGGATACTATATCTTTTCATAATGAAGATTTAATGCAGCAGAAACCATATAATGGCAGAACTGCTGTAGATCAAATTGAGTCTACCATAAGAAAAATGATCACTGATCCCAAGACGTTATGGAATAGTAAACTTAAATTGTGCTGCTTTTCAAGTTTATGTGACTATGATTATTTAATTTTCCTTTGTGCGTGCTCAAGTATAGCTGTTATGCGACTACACATGAGAGAACCTGAAATTAATTTGTCTGTATAAGATCAGTGACTGTACAAATTCTGATGAAAACTAACATGCCATGACAATAGTAATTTTGATAAAATTACAGCAAGAACTGCAATTCTCTGCCATCTGGCTGTCTCATCATAACTACTTTGATGTGCTTTTTATTACTTATTTACTTACTTCAACTACTTTAGCAGTTGTTTCAGAGCTTAGAAATGTTAACTGTAGAACAATATTAAAGAAACAGCATTGCCAAAGCTTAACATTAATTCCTTACAGAAGTCTAAAACAATCTACAATCATCTTTAATTAAAGCCCTAAAAATAATAGATCTACTCTATAATAGATCTAATTTATGAAGCAGACACATTTTCTATTTCATATTTTAAAATTCAAATATGGATCAGTTTTCAGACTAGTCTGATTAGTTTATTCAAAAGTCTGAATGAACTACCAGACCCCTTTCATCTTCCTAAATAAAACCTTTCAATTACTTTTGGAATTGAGTTACATATTTACTTAACATATGAACACAATTAACAGACTGAAAGAGAAGTATATCTAGGTACATTTTTATAAATAAGGAACCCATTTACTTGAGGTCAGGATATCAGTACTGTGCATTTCTAATTCAATCATATTTATTCCAAGGCAAATCATCTCTTTGGTGACTTCTTATGAATACTAACTAGCCAACATAATTTATTTCCTTTATAAGGGGTGGAGAATGGTGGAGAAGGTCAACTACTGCCTTTATGTTACCACTGCAAATCTGTTTGCTTGGTAAAGATCCTGATCTAAAAACACAGAACTTTTGTAATTTTGTACTGTAATATTTCAGATTCAGATTTCTGAGATAAACCCCAGCATGTCCAAAGCTCAAAGAATCTTTGCTTTTTCCAGGAGATATGGATTTTTATCATATCCCTTGGACAATTATTAGATCACAGTCTGCAATATGGTTCCAAATGTGGGCACACAGGGTATCATCTACTTCATGATAATTTAGCATGTGTGGATTTTAATGTTGAACTTCTGAAGCCCAAGGCTAAAAAACCAGACATTAGAGAGTACACAACTACCAAGAGTCACACCATGTGCCCTGAGAGAGATGTCCCAGTGCTCCTCGAGCTCTGGCAGGCCTGGGGCCATCACCACTTCCCTGGGGAGCCTGTTCTGGGCTGAGAGGGGTGAAATCCTGCCCCCACAAAAGCCACCTCGAGCTAACCCACATCAGTCTTGTTTGGCTTTCACCCTACATGAACCCCTAAAGTCCACTTCCACTTGGAAGGGGTGGCCAAACCCTCTCCTGGTGTAAAGTGCTCACTGAATTAGTTGAGCTCAGTGAAACTGTAGGAATTAATGCCACATTAGAGTTCAGATCTGTATCTTGGGGTCAGGGCAAAGACCTGGAATGGTTGAACTCCCCTAATGATGCTGTATTTCACCTTCTGTGAGCTCTAAACTCACAGGGAATTAAATTTAAAAAAAAAGAAAAAAAACCAAACAAACAAAAAAACCCAACAAAACCACCAAACACAACAGATAGAGCTGCCATCAGAAACTCCTTGCAGATGGCATAAAATAGCTTAACTACAATTCACTGGGAGCTAATTTCAGTCATTGCTAATACATGCTGGGTAGAAAATTAGTGTCAAACAACAAAATGGCATGATTTTTCAAAAGCATTTGGATTCAAATTTCAAATAATCTCTATTAACAAGCATTCAAGTTTCCAGATTCAAATCTCACCCACAGAATTACACAGTACCAGCTACTCTTTCAGTTTTAACAAAAAATACAGAGGATGTTGAACATTATTGTTAGATTGTAACAATTAGAGCAGTGAAACATATGGCTATGTAATACAGCCAGATATTTATGTAGTGACTGGACAGATACAGCATTTTGCTAATTGTTTGCTTTTCTGAGTTGCTTTTCTCTGCTGAACAGAGTGGAATGTTTCTGCACAGAGGTTTTCCTTTTATTCTGTATTTGTTCCCTCCATAGATTTATTAGCAGAGACCTGCCTGAATAGGCCATGATACCAAAATTATGGAGCCAGAACATGATATTCAGATTTGTTTCCTTGTGTCTGCTTACTTATTTTTGTAAAAAGCTTTTTTTACTTTTTAATCCAAAGACCTAAAAATTAAAAGGCTATCAATTGCAACATAAATGGGTATATCTGACAATGTGCAGATTTATCTTAGAGACAAAAAAATAGACTCATTGCAAAAATACTTCTCAAAAGCACTAGAGCTACTGTTTTGGTAACACCACATATGAAGATTTAAGCAACACACCTGGATTATATTTTTATTGTGCTTTCAAACTTCACAGATTAATAACAAGTTGAAACAGGCAGTAGTGGAATTAGTCTGTACCTGTAAGATGTTAAACCACAGTTTGCATCTGTATAGAGTTAAGACTGCAATTCTCTTAATTCTACAGGGTTTCCAAAAGTTGAGTATTTATTTTTCTTTCATTAGAAGGTGAATAGTTTTTGGAAAGATTAATGGATTTATTTTTAAAAACGTGTAGGTACTAGTAAGAGTCAAGCAGTTGGTTGCATAAAACTGGAGATAGGTACTTGACATTAAAAAAAACTAAACAATTTTTGCTTTCTGTTACTGCAAAATTAGAGTGCTTTCTGATTTGCTTTGTACTAACACACATTCCTAAACTTGACCTGTGCTTATAACAGCTGGAATACATAATATGTACAGAAAAAAATGCTAAATGCAGAGGCCAATTAAAGGAACGAACAACAATTTAATCTGTAACTTTCTAAGACCTTTTGAATGCAATATATTCTACTTTAATCTTTAACACCAGTATTGTTATTCCATATTAAAACAGCATTCTCAGTTCCATGGTTTAAGTGAAATCTCTATTGGGCTTTATATTTTCCTCCAAGCAAACTACAGAAGGATAAATACTTGTTAGTTAGAAGCCAAAAATGTTCTAACTCTAAATAAAATCAATTATTCGTAAAGTGAGTTTTTGCTATGAAAATAATAATTACATGGCAAAAACATCCAAACAATTATGCTGGGACAAAACTATGACTTGGGAAATAATGGATAGAGCCAGCAGGGACTAAAATGTGCAGCATTTCCTGGTCATTTATTCACTGGAAGATTTGAAAATCAGTTTATTCATGGGAGAAAAATAACCTATTGCCACCAGTCCTTGATCATAAAACACATAGAACTTTAAACTCTCAGTGCAATATTGAAAGGAAATAAATGTGCATCTAATCAGCTTTGCCCTTCATAGCAGGTATCACTTTGGCAATCAGGAGCACACTGTGGATAGCAAAAATAATGGGAAGACAATATTCTGAGTGGGGAAAAAAAAAAGCCTACACTCTTTGCAAAATACACAGAAAGACTGTAACCACAGGTGGCTATTTTTGCTGACCTAAAACAATTCCCTAAAACGGTGGCTGTGATGCAGCCAGAACACGAAGGGCATGTTTTCATTTTAACTTATGCATTCTTCTGGAATCCTGAGGTCTGAGTAAACTGCACCATCCCAAATAACCCTTCAAGATGCAAAGGCAAGCTCACACTGACAATCCACAAAGAGGGTGCATGAAATGACTGCCTGTTAGTACTGAAATCCCAAAGAACCATTTCTCTTTACACGTCTGTATCAGGAATTTTATTCACTTCCACTTGAGAGAAACCTGACAAAATGAAGCAACCTTAGTGAACAGAATGGTAATTTTCATAAAATGCACAGTCAAACTGGTAAAGGCAAAATCATCTAAATTCTCCAATTTTTACTTCAATTTGAAATAAAATAATGTGAAATACAGTCATTGTGGGTTTCTCATAATAAGCCACATTTTACGGGTACTAACACCAATAAGTAATGTATATGAATTTGCTGGCAATTCTGAACTGCTTGTCTTTCATAGGATTTCTTATGGCTATTTACATTTTCACTCAGTGAAAATCAATTACCTTCCCGCAATAAGCCTCATTTGCTACCTTTGAGTATAATAGAAACACCATTAGGATGATGACATTACCCAAAAGAAGGGCACCACACAGTTGGTAGACATAAATTAAGGACCCTTTCACATATGCATTAGAAATACTGCTGTGACTGAAATATGCATAAAATCCGTATCTATTAGAGCTATTAGTGTGCGCCGGTGATGATTTTGAAGGAGGAGGTGTGGGGGGAGAGATTGTGATCTACTACTTCGACAAAATTATGTATTTCCTTTTTTTTTTTTTTTTTTTTTTTTTCTCGGGATGTGCCACTGATGCAATAAGCAGAGGCCCCCAGCTGAGGTGCATTTGGAAATGCCACTGAGCATGGAGTGCGCGCTTCACTTGGCTTCGCCGGAGCCGGGCTCTGTCGGAGGCGCAGCGAGCGCGGGCGCGCCCGGCCGCTCCTCCTGCCGCGCTGACCTCCGCTGCTCCGCGGATGTACGCCTGGCTGCGCGCCGCGCTCAGCTGGAAAACAGCTCCTGCCCGTCAGTTCCCGGGATTTAGGGACATTGCACTTCCATCAGGGCCGCGGCGGCTTATTGATATGTGGGGACTGACTTATTACCCAGCGTTAATGGGACTAACGCAAAGGGCTGGGTGGTTGCGTGGGGGGAAGAGACTAATTTAGAGATTCCTCCCTTGGGGGCTGGTAAGCGGAGGAAGGCACTTCTGAACGCGGTTGTTTTTACCTGGGTTCTTATGAGCTTAAGCAAAACAAAATTATAACGCAGTATGATGATGTGTTATGTATTAAAAGTGTGAAATGCAATTCCCTCCTTCCTACTTCCATACTCGTTTGACATACCAATGAGCCCATTAGGAATAAGGAAAATATTGGGATGCTGTTTGTCTTCCAGAAGGATCGCTGGTCATATTTGTCATGCGGTTTTTAACAGGAAAGCTTGTTTCTCTTGTAGACATATCAAAAAATATTTAGTTCTACCAGTACTTGGGAGAAAGGCAGGTTTTAAGATTGCTCTCACAACTTAAAAGTCAGGATAACCTCAGTCCTACAGCAGGTATTCAGCTGACAGTGCTATGAATAGAGAGTTAAATCCACCAAACACAAATGTATGAAAACTTGCCTCATTACCAAAGACCCAAGTATTTAATATACAGAAGGGTGATCCAGGACTTTTGACATTCCATAATGAAAAGCCACATTAACCATACAACAGAAGTAGTAACCTGGGGCTCCTCTGCCTTATAAATTAGTCAGAAAAAGGTGCATGGGCAAAGACAAATGAAGGGGTGAGGAGTCAGATCTGGGCACTGCTCTCTGCATTTCCAAGTTCCCTGCTTTTGAGCCTCCTTCTCCACTGCAGTTCTGTGCCCTGACAGGTCAGAGAGTCCTACAGAGTGCTTGGTGCTGAGCAAACGGGTATCATCAAACAAAGTCTCCCTAAAAACCAAACATTAGTGCCTTTTGCTTAGCCAGAAGCACAAAGGTTTTACTATATTTGAAAAAACCTCTGCTGAGAGCCTTGAAGGTAAAGCCTATAGAGATCAATAGTAGAGTTAGCAAGATTTTTCAAATTGCTAATAGTAAAAAAAGGATTCTCTAGAAACCAACCTGTTTATACTATTATTTTCATAAGATTGCCATTAAATCCTGACCACACTGGAATAAAATGAACATGGAATATTTCCTAGGTAATTTCCCTTCTAATTTATTTCATTTTCCTGTTAGGCACAAAAATGATGTCCATATATGTTTGCTACACGTTATTTCCAAATCAGCTGGATAGGAATAAGGTGTTACTGAGTTTTTAAGGAAAATGCAGTAAGGAACTAACCTCTTCTATTTTTTTTTCCCTAGGGAAAAAAAAAAACCTAAATGGATGAAAAAGTAATCTTACGTTGTCTACTTACAATGTTATCCATTTGGATTAAAAATTCTGATTGGCAGAGGAATGCCAATCTTTGGGCATTTCTATTGCTACACTGTACAGTAGAAAATATGCAGAATGGAAGTGCCTCCAGATTAATCAGTTAGACACTATACATTTCATAAGGATAAAGGTCATAACAGCTGAGCAAATAATTTCCATCAACATTTTAAATAAGATTATAGGATACATAGAATTTTCATTCAAACTAGCTGGGCAGAATCTATGCAAGTTATTGTGGTATTGCAGGAAATTACCTCTCTGAATGAAGAAAACACTAATATACAATACTAATAAAGAATATACAGAAGTTCTTTAAATAAAAAGCAAACAAAACCACTCACATAAGCATTAGATGCTTTTTCCATTATCTTGAGTAGAGGTAATTCTAAAGACCTGTTTCATTTTAAAGACACATACAAGTGTTACATCTATTCAAACCCTGACTAAGTTTTTTGAACATATTTGATCTTTTCTTAAAACAAATCTATAGAGTCCTTTAGAAAGGATGTTTAAGCAAAATGTGAATGTCTTCTCTGATGTCAAGGTAAGAAATTAGTTAGGATTTGGAATTCCAATAAAATTAACTATTTATTGCAAATTTATGTATTTAATTAAAAAAACTACCAACAGCACCAAATATATTTCTTTTCTTCCTCAGATAATTGCATTGTTCTGATCTTTACAATGTAAATATATGTGAAGAGAAAGATTTCTTGTTTTCTGCTTAAGGTGTTGTTTTGCATCTAATTATTAGAAATGCTTAATAAAGTATTTGATAAATGCCTTAATTAAATAACTGCTGGATCTCAACCTTGAAATTACATAAGCTAGCTAGTAATCATCTTTTTTGTCGTGAAAATTTGTCTCTATATTGGAAACCAGGTCCTGGTGAAATTGATGTATTTCCTTCCCTGCTTCTCCTTCATCCCAACCTCCCATTCCCTAAAGCAGGGGAGAATGAGTAAGAATTCTGGCAGATTATGAAATAAACGTTCTAAGGAAGCACTTGTTCTGTCACAACTATATAGCAAAGTCCAAAATAAGTATGCTTGACACTAGAATCAGGAAATACGGCAGGAAAAGCCCCAGGAATTTATTTTTTCCAAAGAATTTGGAAGAAAATACGTCTTATTACACTTACTCTGATTTAAAGCTATTGGAAGTGTTTAAGTGTCTGGCATTATTTGAGTGTTTAGTGTCACTTCCTGCTGAATGGGAGACCAAGAGAACAGAAAATGGAAAGGGACTCATCCTTCTCCACCTCACTGCCACTTTTCAATTTCAATCAGGAGCTGTGCCCAGTCCTTTGAGCTCAGCCAAGCTACCCCACAGAACAAAGGTAAAATGCAAAAGCAGTCGTGATGCAAGCAACCAGTGCTCCAGCAAAAACCGAATTCACCACCTCCACAACTGCTCTGCTGTACCAGCCAAGTTCAGAGCACAAAGAAAAAGACTGAGGTCTCGGGGCTTAATTTTATAAGGATAACACTAAATTCCTGCTGTGTCCATAAGTTGATGCAAAATGTCATCTACAATCTATGAAAAATGAATATTTTGGAAAATAAAACGGTGCAATTAAAGTTAATTAAGGTAAATAAGGCTGAATGTGAATTCCAACCTTCATCTCCTTTGTTTTACACAACGGATTTTCACCTTACTCATTTGTACTGAGAAAAATTCTTCCCAGTGATTTAAAAGTCAACAGTGGTAAGTTTAGTCTAGATACTTTGATAACTTAAATGTTGCTTCTTTAATGGATGTTTTATTATTTTCTGGCACTTTAGATGTGCTGGAGGATTTGGATTCCAGGAAATTGCCCTGATAGTCCTGTAAATCTGCAACTGCTCAATTTGACTGAAGTATTTCCAAACCCCAGCATTGCAGCAGTCTCTTTGAGAGGCATAAAATAGAAAGGAGTGCTTCCTGCAACCTCTCATGCTACCCCTCTCCTAGCTTCCCTTGCACACCTCAGCATATCACAGCCATCAGTTTTAGTTTAGCTAGATGGTGCAGAAATACTTCTGCAAAGTTCACCAAACTTTATCCTTATCAGACCAAATCTTCATACATAAAGGGGGAAAAAAACCCCAAAATAAGTTCTTTGCTGAGGCTTATGCTTCTTTAGCATTTCTACAGCTTTTGTAATTATTTAACTCCTCTTGCCTGCTGAAAAACCAGATATTGCAATAAAAGAAGGTCCCATGGAAGTCTCACCTGCACAACAGACCAGTGCCAGCACAGCAGATGAAAGTTTGGATATTTTCAGAAAAGAAGCATTGAAAAAATATGAAAACATCCCTATGCCACTGTTAAGTCCATGAACAGAAGCAGTTCTGGTTGTTGCCGTATGAAAAAGAACATAGAGGAAAACCAGGAGGGTAAAGAGACACAACGAGAGGTGTGTGGTGCTTTCTTAAGGAACTGAGTAGAGTATAAATCTTCAGTTCAGAATGAGAAAGCAGGGAGGATGATGGCAGTGGGTGAGCCTGGAGAAGGGGCTAAGGCATGACTGCCTGGCTGTTCACTGTGTATTTCAATTTAAAAAGTAGCAGCTCATCAGATGGAGAAAGCTGTTACAGGTTTCAGAACAAAGAAGGGAACAAGTGCCTAATTAACCTGTGGAATAACTTGACATATAATGCTGCAGCTACTAAAGGATTACAATTTTTGAACAAAGTCACAGTGGGCTTTTAAATTTCTTATGATAATAAATCTTTGTAATGTTTAATTTTAACAACATGAAGCAAACTGAAATATGTATGTTCCAACACACACAACTGCGGTATTCCTTTGAATTATTTCTGTTGTGGATTCACTGTGCATTAAGCAAAATGTTTTTTAAAAATTCTTTTTAATGGACTGGAATAATCATAATTGTCACCACGAAGAGACACCACCACCCCCCCTCAAAAATCTAAACACATTATCTTCCTCTGCCTCAAAACATATGTATGCACTGTAGTTCAAGACTCTGTCATGGTACGGTAATCTCACATTCAGGGTACTAATAGGATGATGGTACTTGTTCCTGGGTCAGTGAACAAGCCAAAGCTGCCTAAAGTCAGACTCGAGCTTTGAGAGAAAAGAAAGAGGGGTTTGC